>VZTV01114709.1:0-10429 GCA_013400875.1 Anhinga rufa | reverse complement strand
CCGCCGCCCCCCGCCAAATGTTGCAATGCTTGGTGTTAATTTAATGGTTGAACTCCAGCTGGGATTTTTCAGGGGAAGATTTTGCACTGGTTACTTAATGCCAAACTAAAGATTTACCTAAATCTTTTCTGAGAGCTTGCTCCATCACCAGGTTCCACATTGCACAGCGGCTACATGAGAAAAAGTTAAAAGCCCATAACCACTAATAGTCCAGTTCTGTTCCTTTTGATCCTCCTAAATCCTTCCTCTGTTCCAGCAGTCATTAGGAAAAAGGGGAAGGCCCTTGTTAAGCAAACCATGTACTGCTACACCAGTAATTGCTTTTTGGTTAGATCAGCTGTTCAATTGTGTTACAGCAGCAAGAAGAGACACCTTAAAAATTCTGTGGAGATACTCAAAACCTGACTGGACACAAACCTGGGCAACCTGCTCTGTCTGACCCTGCTTGAGCAGGCGTTTGGACTAGATGATCTCAAGAGGTCCCTCCCAACCTCAGTGATTCTATAACTCTGTTATTTTCACACTTGAGAATGTTGTTTGCTTTGCAGGTATTTTAATTCAATTTAAGTTTATTACTAGGAAGCCTGAGAGGTAAAACGAAAGTTGCATGCATGTAAGTAAAAATGTCTCTTCCTCCACCCTCTTGTTTCCAGATGGCTGAGCACTAGACCAAGTAGAAAAGAGGGTATGCAGTCACTGTGGAAAAGAACCAGCTAGACTTACATAGCTTTTCTATATCTCTAGATGGTATTTCTCTAGCCGGCTGGCTATTCTTGATCCCTATTGGTATTCCCAGTACGATATTGCTGCTTTATGTAAGAGGATACTGTTGCCTCAAAACTAGCACAAAGGCTCTATTTGAGAAATAGCTGCATTAAAAAAGACTACCTGGTAGAAAAAGCAGGAAGAAGGTATTTGCTTAGAAGAGTTTGGCCTCAAAAGAGAGATTGGGAAATACTTGCAAGAGAGGCGCTGGTAGGAGATGGGTATAAGGTACGAGGAGGGCAGCTGATAGGATAGAGATAAAGAGATGTATACATATCCACTGCAGGATCCACATATCACATCAATAAATATACAGGACAATCTCCCATTTCTAAAATTCCAAGAGTTAATGTAAATGGACAAATATATAATAGAATAGGACATAAAATGTCCTAAGCAATGCATCTACTCTATATTGAATTGAAATATGTCAATGTACAGGCTTACATATCCCTTAGGCCAAAGACTCTTTCAAATAGAATTTTTGGTAGCTAAAGCAATATTTGCCTAAAGCACCTGTCAAGCATCCATTGAGAACTGAATCATGTGACTTCTAAGTATATATCATCTTGGGCTACTGTCAAGATCTGGTGGTGACCCGATGTTGAACACTGCAGCAAAGTATATTCTAATTTTGTTCAGGAAAAGAAGGAAAAAGACACCTTGCTCAGAAGACCTTGGCCATGAAGAAAGGAAAAGCAAAGCCAAACCCTAACACAGAAGGAGGAGACAGACCTTCCACACAGCTTCTATGGTTCTATGGCCTAGGAATTCTAACTTTTCATAGCACCACCTGGACTGAACAACACTCATCCATGCTGATTCTGCCCTATGTCTTCTTATCAGTAGCAGCCAATTTCTCAGAGTAAGGCCACAATCTCTGTCTCAGGTGGTTTAATTTTTCCTCTCCAGCCATAATCAGGCACTGTTTTCCTGTTAGATATACTATAAGTGGTCCAAGCTGCCAGCTGCAATACAGCTAGCCTCTTTTGGCAACGAATAATTGTCTCGTTTTCCATGCTTTCCTTCCCTCCACCGTTCAGGGGCATATTTGGCACAGAAAAGCCAACAGGTGTATTTCATTGTTAAAAAGACATGAGGCATCCGTGCTTTGAAGATGTTAGTGTGATGGGTCTCCCAGCTGCAAATGATGCCACTCACCTTATTATGCAAAGTGCCTACATAAAGCTATTATTGCTTGGCATCTATGCCCCAGTGAGGTGGTCCAACCAATTAACAAGTACAATATCAGATGAAAATGGACATGACTGCAGCCAAGTCTCCCTGCATTCTCATAAAGCTTTTTTTTTAAATCAAAATCAGATTTCCAAGTCAAAAGTGTGAAACTGCCTACGTCTGTCTTGTGTTCACACATCTAGTGGTAAGGCACAAATAATATCCCCTATTTATTTTCATTATTTTCTGTGATAGAGAAAATACAGAAATTTAACAGATTTATAACATCAGAAGAGAGGTGTCATAAATACATATCTGTCTACAGAACTGAATGTTAAAACCAGCTAAAAGAATGTAGCTGTGTTTGAGATTAACAGTCTGATAAGAAGGAGAATCCACATCAATGTAAGCACAATTTCACTGAAGTCGTTTTAAAAGCCTGGATTTCCACAGAAAATGTTTATGCATTTTCATAAATGTTTGCTTTGCTGTGCTGGTTTTGGCTGGGATAGAGTTAATTTTCTTCATAGTAGCTAGTACAGGGCTGTGTTTTGGATTTGTGCTGGAAACAGCATTGTTAATACAGGGACGTTTTAGTTCTTCCTGAGCAGGGCTTACACAGCGCCAAGGCCGTTTCTGCCCCTCACCCCACCCCACCAGTGAGGGGCTGGGGGGGCACGGGAAGCTGGGAGGGGACACGCTGGGACAGCTGACCCCAACTGACCCAAGGGATGCCCCACACTATATGGTGTCATGCTCGGTGTATAGAGCTGGGGGAAGAAGAAGGAAGTGGGGGACACTGGGAGTGATGGCGTTTGTCTTCCCCAGTCACCGTTACGCGTGATGGAGCCCTGCTCTCCTGGAGATGGCTGAACACCTGCCTGCCCGTGGGGAGCAGTGAATGAATGCCTTGTTTTGCTCTGCTTGTGTGCGCGGCTCTTTCTTTCCCTGTTAAACTGTCTTTATCTCAACCCACGAATTTTCTCACTTTTACCCTTCTGATTCTCTCCCCCATCCCACCACGGGGGAGTGAGCGAGCGGCTGGGTGGGGATTGGTTGCTGACTGGGGCTAAACCACGATATTTGCTCAGGAAGACTTCTTATAAACAAACAAACAAACAAAATTAGTAGAAACTACTTTGGGTAAAATTAGCTTTAAGAACCAAGTCTAGGCTTAACAGAAATAAATTTTTTCATTTAAGGATACTTTTATTCGTTATGGTACAAAAAGAAAAGAGCAACTAGAAAGGTGGCTATTACAACAGAATCTAAAAAAAGCTAATAATTGTTTGAAAAAATGCTCTCTTTTGATTTGCCAGAAAAGCAATTTTAAAGTATTTCCTCTTAATTGTGCTTGCTTCAGTGATGTTATGTGGAAAAGGAAAAAATTTAAGACAAACTTGACACTTCTGTCAAAATGAACACATTCTCTGTTCCTCTGTTATATCTTTTGTGTTCTGCACAGGTGGGAGTTGGGATCTACTGTATGAAGAGAAGAAATGTTCAGCTGTAGATTTATAAGATGCATTGCAAAAAATCTCCAGTGAATCCAACGCTTCCAACAAAACTTATTTCTTATTTCAGCAAGTGGTTTTATTTCTGAATGTCAAGGCCAAAGTCACCGGGCCTTTTAAAATAACCTGGAATATATACAAAATGTCATCTACATACATATATATGGCAGCTACACAATATAGGCTGTTCTTTAAAGATTTCTTTTGAGGTGTTTTCTCCACAAGTACTGATCTTTCTGATTTTTTTTTCTGACAAACTAGTACAGATGTTATTTCAGTGAAGAAGCAGATAACGAAGAGCCAACTAAGGAATACTGATATAAGTTTATGTAAAGATTAGGACTGAGGTTTCTTTTTATCCTGTAAGAAAGGAAGAGTTTTCATGCCGATAATTCTTGTTTTGTGAATGGCTGTTTGAGACAAACTATGTGGGATACTGAATAAAAACAACACAAAACAGCTAGAAAAAAGAAGTAATTTTATTCATACTCTGAATATTCTGCTATGTATAAAGTCTTAACAAATATAACAAGTTTAAAAAAAAAACTGTGCTTCCATTACTTTGTTGGCCATTGCAACCAAGAAGCCAGACAGGGTCTGAACTATACCCTCCCAACTAATGGTTGCTCTAGGGTGAAGTTGGGTACTTAGTGCATACCTTTTTGTCAGAACACAGTTGTGCTGCATCTGTGTTTAGAGGATATTTGTATTCTAACAGCAGCTTGGGATTGCATGAGCAGGACCTTTGTTATCCCAAATGCTTAATGACATGTTAAAGAAAAACCCCCACAACTCAAACTTATGACAGTATTCGCCTTATAAAGAGATATAAAGAAGACAGTAAGACAACAAGCATCTATATGCTAACCTGTGTTGATGTGGAGATACCCTGCTTCTCTTTCAGCTGTTGTTTGAGTTGGGATGCTCTGTCAAAGATTTTGCCTTTCCAGGGCAAGATGACTTGTGCTCAGTCCTCCATCCCTCATCCCTCACTAAAAAGCTCTGTAAGGACATAATACCTTGTGGGGTGGAAGGTTATTGTGACAAACTGCTTCTAGTAAATATACACTGGTTGAAAGTCAAACCTGAACACTTGTCTAAGTAAAATGAACAGGAAGTAGCTGAAGTCTGAACAAAACAGCATGAGCTAGGAAAATGAGATAATCTCCTCTCCAAAATACAAAAATTTTGGTTCTTAGGGCATTGTGCTTGGATATCTTATAGTTAAGGATTCAGTTCTCAGCCCACAAGCTATGAAGGGTCTGGCTTAACATGGACATTGGCAAAAGACAGCGATGCTTTTCCCTCTATCTTTGTTGTGGTGGGCTGACCCTAGCTGGCAGGTAAGCCCCCACCCAGTCATGCTCACTCACCCTGGTGGGATGGGGGAAAGAATCAGAAGGGCAAAAGTGAGAAAAACTTATTAAAAAGTCTTTGGGTTTTATACCATTACTTGCTTAGTCTCATTGTAATTTAGTATTTTACTCAGAGAAATTTAGGATATGCCTAAGTTTGCACAAAAACAGTGCAGACATGATATGATGTCTTTTGGTAACATTCAGGATAAATCTTGTGGTTAAATTAAGTTGAATATCATGTGGATTAATTCTGCTGTGTGATTTATATGAGTATTAAATAAATTGTCAGCCCTCTAAAACAGGTTTAGTTAGGCATATTTGTTTTCCCTCTCTTCTTTGCCTTCTTTATCCCCAGGCAATGAGAAGATTATGGGCATCATTAGGAGTGGAGAAGATGTCAACAGTGAAATTGTATTCCACTGTTACTTGTACCACTGATCTATTATGGTATATTGAAGAAGATGTTTTATCTCTCTGGACTGTTGGTTTCTTCTCTCATTATTTATCTATGCTAAGTGTCAGGGAGGCCAAATATCATATTGTTTCATTCCTTTCTGAATGCAGTACAATTTCTGACAGGAAGGCACAGATGTATCTGAAAACACCATGGTCTGTTTTACCACCCTTTACTGACAAAAGTTAAAGCAGCAGTTGCTTACCTTATTTTCTGACCAGGCTGAAGGAAGAGGCATTCAGCTCTTGTCCAACAACTGGTCCCCATTTTCTCCAAATAAACTGCAACTGGCCACTTGGATTTCCTTGTGCAGTTCCAGGAGGTTCACACTGTGGTATATAATTGAAGGTGAGAACACTGCTGCACAGTGTTTTTCAATCTAAGAAATACCAACCATAACAACCCATTAACCATAGAATGAATTCTATCTACTTAGCTCTACCTGACACAAAATTAATTCTAAGTCTCTGTGTTTCTCTGTTGTACATGTGCTTTTGCAAAACTAACGTTATTTCAACGCCATTGAACTCCCTAGATGAGTCACACGGGCTCTCAGAAAAAGAAGGTGAAAAAGAGAGACTGTCAGAACAATCTGTATGATCCATCAGCTACAATGGATCCAGCCCACTAGAGGAGTTCAAAAACCTAGTGGATCCGAAATTAAGGGAAACTTTTAGGTACATCAACTGTAGTAGAAGAAATCTGTAGCTGTGTTGGCTATTGGAAGCCAATGGAAGATGTAATGGAAGAACTGAGCTGGCCAATGGAAGAAGCAAATTCA
The DNA here is from genome assembly GCA_013400875.1 of Anhinga rufa. Taxonomy (NCBI): domain Eukaryota; kingdom Metazoa; phylum Chordata; class Aves; order Suliformes; family Anhingidae; genus Anhinga; species Anhinga rufa. The sequence goes on along the minus strand of VZTV01114709.1, from coordinate 4,381 downwards.
ATAAAACCAATGAGAGAGAGCTGAACTGCTTCTTCCAACCACTATTCTATTTCAGAGAAGATATGTATTCTTCCTAATGGAAATACTTACATGCCAGTGGTACATTGAAAATATTTTTCTACTAATATTTAGGTGAAAATTTTCACTAACTGGAATTTACTATTAAAATTTATTATTTCATTATAGCAAACTCTAACTTAATTTTATTGTATGAACATTGGATTTGTGTTATCGACTGCTTTACAGATGTTAACGAAAGTGAATTTCTCTTTTTTGGACCAACTCTCTCACCCTTGTGCCTACTTGCGCTGTTGAATCTGTGGGCATGCCCATAACAAAATGTTACTGGAAGTACAATACCAGTGAGCACTTCCTCCACAACACACCACCTTTAAATACTGACAACACTTGTTTGGCAGAAGGAGTAAGTAGCAACAAAATTCTCTGCTTGTGTAGACGTTCATGAATGAGCATGCAGGTGTTCTGTGTTGAGGCTGTGTCTGTAAGTAAGAATAAGCACCCAGTGGCAGCAGACAGCACATCTACTGGTTGTGCATAATGAAATGTTCAATCACGCGCCTAGGGCAGACAAAATCCTATATCCAGCTTTTGCTGGAAGATGCACTACTTCTCCATGCAGGAAAATCTACCAACCTCATGCAAATCCACAAGTTAAAACATTCATCCACTATTTCTAGTATGGTGTAGAAAGGCATTGCCTGCTATTCATCATTGCCAGTGTCTCCCTCTTCAATCCCCAGCTCCAGAGACCTCTCAACAGAAGCATTGCCACTTCAGAGGCTCCCTATCTGTTCAGCTGGATGGCTTCTCTCTACCCTTGAACTAGAGTGCTCTACCCCTCCTCCTCTGCCATTGACAGGAAAACATGAAACTTGCCAAAAATATCTCCTCTGATCTGTATTTTTTCTTTCTTTAGCAGGACTGCTTAAGATAACTTACTTCCACCTTGACACAGAGCTCCCTTTAGGCATCAACTTCTCTGTGATAGATACTTCTCTCCTACCTGCTTCTCTCATTTCCTCTAATCACGCTTATTTGAATCTCCCTTCCCTCTCATAATAGGCCTGATCTGGATGCCTCTGCTGCTGTGCTCTGAAACTGAACACTGGGTGCCCACTGATCATATGCAACACATAGGTGCGGATGCCTATTCTCAGGCAGCCTTCAGAGTCTATAACCAAGACCTCTATGGCTACTTTTAACTTCTCCACCTCATAAAGCTTCCCCTTCTGCCTACTGCAGCTTACAGTTTCATCTTCTGAGGCTGTACAGTACTTAAAAAGTAAGTGGAGACTATAAATTCATATTATTATACATGTCATGTTAACAGAGAAAGCACCTAGACTTACAACTCCCAAAATAAAAAGCAAATAAGCAAACAAAAATCCTGGAAGTAAAAACCTTCTCTCTGGGACCACTGATGCCGTGTAAGACCTTGAAGATTTGGACTTCCATGGTATTGAAGCCTCACTGTCCTCCTAATGAGCCTGCAAGCTCCTTCAGCAAGCTTTCTCTCATTTGTTCAGGACCAGCTTTCTCTCACTCATTCAGATAGCTCCCCAGCTCAGAGAACACGCATTCTTTTCTCATCTGTTTTCTCACTAGGCAATTTCCATTGTTCTAATTTAGAAGCAGACAACCTGAGACCATCAGTTTCCTTTAGTTTAACCAGTCTATTTAGCATATTCAATGCTTTACTGAGAAAAAATCATACCATGTTATCTCTTCTTAGATGACTCTTGTATCTGTTTTCGGATAGAGTGTGTGATCTATGACATAGTCCCAGCCAGCAAGTGGCAGATTAAATACAGACCGAGGAATAGAGTGGTACATGAAATTCATAAAGTAAGTCTGGATTTATAAATTATACATACATTCCCCAAATTGTCATATCTCCCAATCTTCTCTGTGCTGTTTTTCAGCTTTTCTTCCACCAGTCACTGTCACATCATAGCTTCTCCTTTCTTTTTTATGTCCTGATTAACAGGACATCTATATTCTCCCTTGAGCTCTCTTCCTCCCAGCAAGATTGTTTTCCATATCCCTACAGAGAGGGGCCAAAAAAGCGTTTGTGAGCCTGAGACGCTTCTTTTTCAAAATATATTATGTGATCTAATAAAAGATAATACTTTTTTCTCATAAATGTACCTCCATGAGCACAATTCAAATGTTTTAATATAGGTTCACAAAAAATCTATATGAAAAGAATTTATTCTTAGATTACTTTAAAAAAATCAAATATAGACCTTTTTTTTCTATATGTAAGGGGATTCTCTTAATCTTTTGCAAGGGGAATGGTTTCACTCTCTGAATATTGATAAAGACCACAGATTTTGAAATTGGAAAAAGCAACAAAATAGAGAGTTGTCAGATTCTCCTGGTAGTACTGATTCTTTAGTGATGGATTCAGGACAGTTTTGAAAACCACTGTGGCCATGTACAATATTTGCACCCCATGCTCTATTCCAAAACCTACCCAGCAGAGTAATTAATTTAGAATAGAGAGATACAGAACTAAAGAGTAGTTTGGAGGGGGTTTGGGGGTTAGTTTTTAATATTTTTTTTGTGGTTTTTGTTTGTTTGTTTGTTTTGTTTTGTTTTTTAAATTACCAAGCTTTATGTCTCTAGCTTAATTACTTAGCTCTCAATACTCAGAAATTGCTTAGAGGTTGTGATAGGTTCTGCAGCATAGCTCAGTAAAGAGTACACTGCTGTACAGCAGTGGCACGCAGATGTTTTTATATGCCAAAAGATAAGTACCAAAAAAGTACTGTATTTTTACCAAGAAATAAGTACCAAAGAAGAACCAAATTTTGGTAAAAAAACAATGTGTGATACTAGAACATGGTTCATTAAGACTGAATTTCCTTCAATGCTTGAGTAGAACCAATACTCTCATTTCTGTCCCACCGTCAAGTCTGCCATCTGATTTTTCTAACACTCTTTGCAATAATTTTCCCAGAATTAAATGAGTACCTACAGAATCATAATACTCAGTGCATATATGTACCTGTTGCAAGTTCTCTTTGTACCCTGTTCCTGGTTTCACGATTTTATTCGAAATCAAGGGGACGTGCACATAGGCCCTTTTTTTTTTTCTCTTCAGTGACTTCTCCTATGCATTTCCATCTTGAATAAGTGCCACTTTGTTTTCCAAAATGTGTATTTTTATGATGTGTATATTACACACACTAGAGACTTGCAGCAGCTATATAAGCATCACTTCATATGATGGGTTGATAGAGTAAGCAACCTCTTGAAAACATAACTATCTTGCAGTTTTACACTCCTTAATTGCACACTGTGTGTTGCTTTTGATTTTTCTTTTTTATAATGAGCCTTTGTTATACAAGTTATGCTTTTAGCCCTAAACTGATGAGAAGCATCCAAATACACGATACATAAAAAAAAATAAAGTATAGGAAATACAAAAATAATGTGATTGGGTTAGGAATGTCTCACTGATATAGTTTGGAGAGTTTACTGTTTCAAAGAAAGTAGTTTATTCTGCCTGTCTTAGAGTAAAATGAAATTTGCAGGTAAAGGGAGCATCTGTGTGCAGATTGAATAAGTACATATCCAGCCTTACCCTGCAGTTGAACTTATTTTTTCTAGCACAAAACTAATAAACAACACAAAAAGAAAGCAAAGTCCTTGACTATTACAAGATACATTTCTCAGATGTCTTCCTCTTACCACTTCATAGTTGCCAGAAGAAGAATGTGTCTTATTCTTACACACCGAGTTTGTGTGACAGACACATTTAGTTCATTCCTATCTTTTCCTTGTCAGAAGGGCAGTCAATGTGTTAAACCCTCTGCCTAAGATGCAGCTGTAATGCTTCCACTGTATAAGATGCATAATTAATGTGCATAAGATATACAACAATCCAACCTCTGAATGTCACATTTTATTAAAAAATGTTACTTTCTACTGGATGGTCTAAAAGGATGGTACTTCTGTAGCTGGGACTGGTAAAAGTTCTTAATTACAAAAGGACATCAGTCAGTGTTTTTCCATGCTTCAACTGTAATAGGAACATTTTTTTAAAGTTAGTAATAGCTATGTGTTGATTACAATTTCAAATGTTTGTGTTGAAACTAAATCTATATTTCATAGTTTGGCTTTGAAAAATATTTGGATTTAGTATCTAGAACACAAAAGCACTCAGTGCCAAACAAACATAATTTTTAAAAAAGGAAAATGATGAGAATAGCAAGAGTAGCTATAGCTTAAGATATGCTATGCTGTTGTAAGGAAAGGAATAGAAAATGCCATAAAAAATGTCAAACGGCAAACAAAATCACAAAGGTAATGATTGACAGAGAGATTACTTTTACTTTTGTCGTGGTTTAGCCCC
>VZTV01114706.1:30918-50103 GCA_013400875.1 Anhinga rufa | reverse complement strand
TCCTCCTCCTCTTCCTCGGTGCCGTCGAGGGAGTCGTCATGGGCCGCCAGCATGGCCTGCTGCATGGCCATGGTGGCCGTGGCTGACGAGAGGGGTTGCAGGTTGTCCATGCTGAGCGAGCCTGAAGTTAAAAAAAATATATAGAGAGAAATAAGGACTCCCCAGCTAATATAAAAAGGACAAAAAAGTGCATGAACCAAGAATAACCCAAGAGAAAAGCTGTACCTAAGACAGAGCACCCTGCAGGGTGTCCTGCCTGCCCCAGCCACTCCCCAAGGTCCAACCCTTAATTTTTTTAGCTAATGTATCTTCGTTAAATAACAAGAAACCTTCATTTCTGAGCAAATTTATGCCCAAATCGGTTGGGCAGATCTTCTCTTTATCCTCTCTTGATTTCCACCTTCTCATCTTGTCTGGTCTACGCTCATCTCTGCCCTCTTCACCTTCTCTTCATCTTCTCTACTCCTCTTCATCATCTGTTCTCTTTATCTTGCGCTTACCATCTTGTCTCATCTGTCTTCTCATTTCATCTGCATTTTTTTCAGGGTTTTTTTCTGTTTGTTTCCTCTCCTCTCCCCATCTCCCCCTTTATCCCCTCCCCAGCGCCTCAGGAGATACCCCAAGCAATGCCCCAGAGTCGCTGATGCTCGAAGGCTGTTCCCGTGCTGAGGAGATGGCAGTGCCCCGTTGCCCTTGCGATGGCCAACGGGAAGGACCTTCTTGCATGAGCCTTCAACATGTTTTTTTTTCCCCACAGCGCACTCAAGGGCTCTAGAAATCCTTAATCACCAATTAAGGCCATAATTTTATGCGTGGCCACCCCGTCCAGGAAGGGCAGGAGCCGTCAGGGTTTGTCCTTACCGTCAGGATTTGTCCCCGAATTGCCACCCTGCTGCTGCAGGACCCCAGCAGCGATGGAGTTGGGCCAGAACCGCTGGGTGGGCCGGTGCTGAGATTTTATTTTCTTGGCTTTGGGGGCTGGGTCCGGGTTGCTGGCGTCGAGCATTGGCTGCAGGATGCGCCGCCGGGCGTTTATGAACCTTTCCAGGGAAGGCAGAGACCGTTCAAGTAAATAAGAGTCATTACAACAATTTTAAGTTAAAACAACAGGCATTATAACGATTTAATAAGCTGCAATATAAAACCCTTTTCAAAGTGGCTGCGTGGACCAAAAAGCTGGGTTTGTTGTTTTTTTTTTACCCTATTTTATTTGTCTGTGGCACATTACACCATTGCATTAATCTTTCCAGCTATGAGCTGGAGGCTGCTACATATTGGCTTTGCCAGGAGAGGGCACTGAGACATCGCAAACGAATGCCATCGAGTGAACGCACCCAGAAATCATCCCTAACCGCCCAAGCCACCCCCCGCAAAAAGCATGATATAGCACCAAAATAGTGTGAAAAAAACCCTCTAAAGCCAGCAAAATGAGTGCATGGACCACCGAGGTGCTCACCAGTTGTTGACTTGCAAGAGGGTCAGGTTGGTTTGGGCAGCGATTTGCCTCTTCTCGTCCTCTGTGGGGTAGGGGTGCTGGAAAAAAACAGGAGAGATGGGGCAGCAAAATGACATCTCTGTGTGCAAAATGGCAGTCCTGAGTGAAAAATAAAATGAAACGCGCACACACCCCCCCGTTGTTTGCATTTTCCCACCCCAAATTTGGTGGCTTCTTGCGTTTGCAAGATGCATGGCTTAAGGGTGGCGCCCGAGAGCATCAGTTTCCCCCAAGTTCTTAGGCATTTTCCAAGGCATTCCATCCAAGACTTTTCCTTGAAGGAAACTATTTATTTGAGTATTAACTATTTTCTAATAACAGCTGTTGGTAAAGGTGGGGTTTGGGCTTCAAAACCCGCTGTTGTCACCCACAATGCTCCTTGTCAGGTGCATCAATAAAACACCCTGAAACATCTGCAACAGGAGACTACCAGCACTCAAAGCTTCAACAACTCCCTCCCAACTGTGCTAAAATCCTCCTTTCCAATCCCCAAAATGAAATTATTACCAAACCAGCCCCACGTGTCATTTTTCAGAGCCCCAAGCCAGCGCGTGTTGATTCGCATGACTTGTTTTCCAGCTGTTTGCCCCCAAAATACTGTGATTTCCTTGACAAAAGTACCCAAGGTCATGGCATGCAGGAGACGCCCATCCCACCGGGGCCTCAGCGATGCCAAAGTGGTTAAAAACAGCTTTTATTGGCAAAAGTATCTCCATTGTTGGCATGTTATTTCCAGGATTCCTTCCTCCTGCTGGTGCTACAAAACTCCCAAACCCAATAAAACGACGAGCATTGATGCTATTAGGTTAAAGAGTGCATCATTTACGATGCCAGATGGAGAAATCTCACGGGGAATCCCAAGGATCTTCTGACCATGAGGACCAGGCTGAGAGCAAAGGTCCAACCGTCCCGTAGAATAAAAATCTCTTCTAGTTTTTCGATCCAGTTTTGGGAATTTCAAACCATGGGGTTCTCCTAGCACCCGGCAGAAAGTGGTTCTTCAGTTTCTGGCCTTCTAAATCCTTTCTCTGCTTGCAAATCTGCAGTTCAGCCCTCCAAAAGCATGGGAGATGCACAACACAGTTTGGGGTGGTGGCCCAACACAGCGATGCTCTTGTCCTCGATGCAATAAATCCAAAAGTTCCCATTAAAAAAGGCTGGAGAGTTCCCAACCAGCTGCTGCTCCATGTCCTAGGGCACGTTTTACCCCAAGTTGCTCCTTGGAGCTGTTATTTTACATCTCGGTGCTACCTTGGGGGTGTCCCACCTTCCTGGAGATCCTGATGCAACTCTTTGCAACCAGCTTCCGAGTGATTTCTTGCCAAATTATTGAGGACAAAGGTTTTTTTTTAAGCTTTTTGCCCTTCTTCCAGCTCTGCCGACGGGAGAGCAACCTCCTTGCATGAAAATATTCCAGTTGCATCCTCTGAGCTCCCTCCATCTACCTACATCTCCATCCCCCAAAATGGGGGGATTCTGCAATTCTGCATTTCAGCTGATTGCTGTGTGCCGCAACCATACCTGTGGGGCAGCTTTCACGCCCCAGCTTGCTGGAAAACAGTATTTTGGCTGTAAAGAAAACGATCCATCACCGGTTTTGTTTGCTTCTTCATGCATTAAGGGAGTATTTTTGGCACCTGCAGCGAAAACGGTCATCCCTAAAATACTGCCAAAATCAAACCGAAGCCACTTTGTGCCTCTGAATATAAAATCAGACAAATCACCACCTTGATTTGTTCATTTTGGGGGGGTTTTGCCTTTCCTTCCCAGCTTTGCAGGGTGTTTTGGCGGCTGCAGTGCTCACCATGAGATGCTGGAAGAGCCATGAGCGCATGATGTTGGTGGCATGTTTGGGCAGGACGCCTCGCTTGTTCTTGGACTTTTTGTCCTCACCGTCGAGGAGGGAAGTGAGATCCAGGTTCACCTGCCAGGGGAGAGGAATGGAGAGAAAAACGGCTGAAAACGGCAATGGACAACCCAAAAAACGAGCAAAACCAACCCAAAAAATGAGCAAAACCAACCCGAAATGGGAGCGCAAAAACAGGCACTTGCAGGGAGCATCCAAAACCCATTTTTCCCCAAAAAAATTTATATTAAATCCCCATTTTCCCCCAGGATCTCTATTTAAAATCTCCATTTTTTTGCCAGTGCTTTGCAAAGGGCCAATGGGCTTTGTGTCCCTGCAGTGGCACCGGCACAGCTGGGGACCGTGGTGCCGATGCCACGACTGTTTTCGATGTGCGATTAAGGGGGAAAACACTTTTACCTTGAAAACCAACCAACCAAGCAAAAAAAAAACCCCAAAAGATGACTTTCTAAACTTGAGGTTAAACTCCTGCCATCCATTAACCCCTTGCGACCCTGTATTCCTCACCCAGTTGATTCCCACCATGAGGAGAAACACTCATTGAGCAAAAATTTGCCTTTCGCCCCCCCCAAAAATAAAAAATAAACATCTTGCTTCAAGAGAAGAGTTAATGAGCAGGAACCAAACTGAAATCTGAGCGCTTGAGTTAAAAAGGGATTTTTTTAAATTTTTTTTTTCCCCAGCTCTTCATCAAAACACTTCTCCTGGATGAATTAAACATCAGGCCAGCAGGTCCCTGCGATTCCCCTGGGCTCTGGCTGAATAAATCATGCCGGCAGCATGAGAAGAGCATACGGAGGTGCTTGTCCGGGGCTCTCTGCCTGCCCCAATATTCCCTGCGCACGTGTTTTTTGCACCACAGAGGGTTTTGCTGCAAGATTCAAGCCCGTGATGGAGATATATTAAAGAAATAAGGGAAAAATAATTTTTAAAAAAGCATTGCACAGGCAATAAAACCTGCCAGGGAGGTGTCACCCATTTCCAAAATACCTTTATATTTTTTTCTAAGAGGCTCCTGCTATTAAATTGGGGCATTTCAGAAAAAAAAATTGCATGAGGGAATGTTTACTGATCTGATCCCAGGAAGCAGCGTGGCCAAAATTGATGTTTTTTTTCCCAAATTCCTGGGGAAATGGGGTTTGGAAAAGATCACGGGCAGTGCAGCCAATGGGGATTGCAAGTTGTCCTTATAAATCCATTTATATCCAAATTATCAACTTCCTGCAAGAACGCAGCCACGCGGGGAAACCCCACGTAGTTAATCGCAACCATAAAAAAAGAAGGAAAACCAGAGCAAACGGCTAAAAATTAGCCCAAGATCCATAAAGCAAGGAAAAAAATGAGTCTTTGCCATGAGCGCTGTGATTGCCAGACTGGACAGGTGATGCCGGTGATCCCGGATCCATAATACAATAGAAATAATGAATATAACATAACTCTCATATGTTACATGCTAGAATATTATATAATATAGCAGTAATAGAAGCGTCGCTATAATTTTTAGGTACCCCAAAGGTGCCCGGCAGATGGATTTAATCAATGTTTCTTGCTAATTAAAAATTTAGGATACTCCAAGGGTTGAATTTATGGAGAAACTGGGGTTTTTGCTTGCTCCAGCAGTGCAAAATATTACATAAAATGGAAATTTGAAGGGAAGGACTTACCTGGGTGTTGGGGATCTGCAGGGCACCGGGGGCGATGGCTTGGGCAAGGACCTGGCCCTGCGATGTCACCATCGTCACGGGCTGGTACAAGGCTCCACCTATGGAAGAAAAGGCTCATGGGGGTAATAAACCCCCAAATTTCCACCCCGCTCTGGGGGCAGCCTCCCCCGTGGTCCCTACCTGGCACGGCAGGTGAGCCGCTACCGGCGCTCATGGCCAAGTTGCCCGGCGGTAGCGCGGCCGCCGGCACCACGATGCCCGGCGGTGGGTTGGAGGTGGGCGGCAGCGCCGCGGGTGAGCTCTGCAGCATCTCCTGCGGGAAAAAAAAATATTAAAACCCATGAATTTTAACAGGTGGCAGGAGCATGTTTTAAATTTTCCCCTCCAATAGATAAGCCCCGTTGCCTTTTTTTTTTTGCTCCAGGTGGCTCAACAAGGTAAAATTGCAGAAAAAGGGATGTTTCAGTTTGTTGCAATTGAAAAAAAAAAGGTGGAAAAATAAGGATTTACGCTTTGCAAAGCTCCCACTTAGCGTCTTTCCCAAACTCTCTGTGCAACCGCTATTTCCCATAAGGAAAAAGGAGAGAAAAAAAGAAAGACCATGACAGACAAGAAGGAATTTCTTCCGTCTTCTTTCTATAAATTCCCTTTTTTCATCCTTTTGACTGGAACTGGATGAAGCAGCATTTGCTAAAAGCTGCAGCTAGCACCATGGTTTCTCCTTGCCAGAATAAAAATAATGATAAAATAATGAAAATAATAATAATATAACCCAATTTTATATAATTCCTTGCAGCTTTAAGCTAAATTCATGCAAAAATGGTCATTTTTTAGCTGGGAGTTGTAGTCTTAGTATCAGCCCCAGCTCTGGAGTGGCTTCTGAATGTGAGGAGCAGTTGGAAAAAGCCCAAATTGAATGATTATTCGAGTATTTAATGCATATTTAACACAACATTTTGGGAAGGGAAGAGGATATGGGGGGATACAGGGTGATGTACCACAATCTCCCAGATGGGCAGGGGTTTTGTGCATTATGCTAATAATATTTAGAAAATTATCATTTCAAAATAAGCCCAAGATGACTATATAGCTCTAATTCATCCAGCTGTAATGGAAATAAAACTGCACTCATTTCTCTCATGAAAAACACTTTTCCCCCTTCCCTACCTCTTCTCCCATTCTGCCGTGCTCCCCTGCTGTCTGGCTGGGTCTCAACTGTTGAGCAAAATGCCAGCAAAGGGGATTTTTTTTCACCTTTTTATTCAATTTTCCTTAATTTTGATGCATTTCTTCAAGAAACCTATTTCTTGGCTTAAGAAGAGAGGATTTCTCTGGGCTAGTGGCACGCAATGACACTGGAAAACATGACCACACAAACATGGTCAGGTCGGAAAAATCCGTAGCTCCTCTTTTCCTTGCAATAAAACTACAAAGATGGTAATTTGAACGCACAAATCAATTCATTTTTCATCCAGAGATGATGTGGGTGTATCGTTCAGCAGGGAATTAGGGTACCCTTGTGGCCACATGAATGCATTTGCCATTTTCTGGGGGAAAAATGTCATTTTTGGGTCCCTTTTTTTTTGCTTTTCCCCATTACATTCATGCTTCTATCAGCTTTTTCCCCATCGGTCACCCGCCGATTTGCCTGTGCAATGGTTCTGAATAAACCCCGATTCCCCTGCGTGATTTTGCTATTAAAAATCCCTTGCTGGATTTTCCCCTCCCGTGATGCTGAGCCCAAAACGCTGCAAACGACACCTCTGCCACGTGTTTTGTCTTCCCCGTTGATGATCTGAATATTATCTATCTGGAAATTTTGCTGTGAATGCTGTGAATTTTTGCTTCGCCTCCCAGACATGCCTTTTCATAGCTAAATTAATTTTTAAAAAACGCGAATATGATGGCAAAATACTTGTACTTTTTTTAATATCCCTTCCCCATTTCCAGCCTTTTGGGGGAAATGGTTTTCCATTTGAAAAATTAGGATTTCTCAGCATACAGAAAGCAAAAATCAGTTGCTTTTGCATGCTCTTGGACTTGGCTAAGCACCTGGCTAAGAAACGTGGCAGAAATATTCATATGAAACCAAATGTGGTCCTTGGAGAACCTCAAAAAGCAGTCAGATAGGGCCAGTGGCCAGCAGAGATTTGGACCAGCCTGAAGACTTCCAGCTTTCCTCTCCTGCCTTATTTTTCTATGATTCCTCCAAAAGAAGGGCATCCAGAAGACTGGTTTTGGAAGTGCATTGGGAAGAAATAACTTGGGATATCAGAAAAAGGAAACAAGGAACTGCCGTTTCCAGATATATGGACAAAGCCATTTTCAACAGCATTTTATGATGAACAAAATTGTATTTTTTTGATGGCATAGAGGAAAACTGCCCCAAGACACCAGCTCGGTGTTGTCCAAACCAGCAGAATATTGGTAATTATTAGATATGAAAGAAATCCATGGTGTTTCTGCACCATCACTGTGAAACCAAGGGTACCCAATGAAAGTGGAGGCTCTGCCTTAAAATAACTATAGATATCTCCAAGAAGACTTAAAAAATACTTTTTTCCATACTAATTGCCTCGGATCGCAAATGCCAGCCAACTTATATTATGCTTGTGATTTTGCTGCAGTGGAAAATGTTTTATATTTTAGGAATCAAAAAAGTTGAAACATTTCCGGCAATTTTGCAACTTGAGTGTAAAAAATGTTATCACTAGGTGTCTCTGCAGATCCACATCTTGGCACTGACCTTCCACGGCTCTATGGCAAACCACGATTTTCTCTGAATTAAAAGTCACTTCAATGAAGAAAAAGACCTGGTACATATTGCATCACACACAAAAAACACCCTTTCTTGTAATAAGGCAAGTGTCAAAGACCAAGTGCCCAAGTGTGATTAAGTGCCAAAATTCAGCCCTACCTGGGCTGATGTCCTTCCCTTTCTCCTTTATGAAACACCAATTTATTTTTGGATGGCACACGTGCGTAAAAACTTCTGTCTCGTCCTAACTTTGTGAAATTTATTTGTGCTTGAGTAAAGCTGGGGGAAAACTGGGGTTAGTTGGAGAAAAAAGAAACCTATGAGTTTGCCGAGGAAGAGCTGGCCAAACTCAAACTCATGTGAGAAGATTCACAGGGCTCCTTCATGGGTGGATGGGTAGATGGAGGGAGATGAAAAAAAGTTGGCTTTAAATAACAGGAATCCAGGTTTGTCCACAGGCCAATCTTGGATAAATTAAGATCTATAAAGAGAAATACTGTGTCAAGCCAGGCCAACCCAATCACCAGCCTCCAACCACCAGCACGACGGGGACGAAGACATGCTATCCTGAAAATGCCCATATAACACTGCCAATCTGCTGCGATTCTCACTCAAAAATCAGAGCTGAAAAATAGAAGATTTAATCCAATTTAAACATCCCAGGCAGTGCTGCAGTTCCCAGTACGACTGGTGTTGTGGTGGGTATTTTCTTGCAAGTGAAGTCAACTGGAGAGCAGCGAGGACCACTTTGATGTCGGAGGAAAGCTGAACTGATTTACTTTAAGTGTTGGGGCTTCCTCCTGCTTCCACGCAACAAGCACCTCCCCTCTCCTATCCTTGTCCGAAAAACTCGAAAAATATTCATTAAATGAAGGGAGGGAGTTAAAAAGGGTCCAATGAGGACTCGAGAGAGAGGAATGAAGCCAAGTAAAAAAAAAAATGGAAGAAGGGGAATTGCTCGGTGGATTTGCAGGCCAGAGAGGCTAAAATTCCTCTGCAAGACAAAACGAGAAAGCGATGGAGAAAACAGGGTAGAAAAATGTCTATAAGGTAATGAAGGTTCAGGGAAGGTTCACCACATAGGAAAAACCCCTAACTTTTCACCCAAACACCACCAGGAGTCATCTCCAGACTTAGCGACATGAAAAGCTTTCAGCAACAGTGGAAACGCCTCCGTTTGCCCAAGTTTCCTGTCAGGCACCTGCCTGGTGCTCGCTCGTCTTTCCATCACCTCCAGGCATTCTGGCATTTCCAGAAATTCTTGCATTTTTCATCTTAGAAAGCACAAATAACAGCAAGCCAAGGGCCATCCTTTTGGGATACACCAGGGAAATCCAACCGTGATCCTCCTGCGATGACATTTTGACAGCTCCGGCCATTGTTCTCAGTTTTGGTTGACATCCTTCTTCTTGCATACTCATAATTTTTTAAGCAGGCTGTCCCATGGTAAAAAACTTTGCAAAGAAAGGAATTATTTCACTTTCATGACCAACCTTGTGTATCTGCTCATAAAACGATCAATGCCCCTCCCGTCCCCTGAGAAAACCTATTTTCTGAGAAACCTCGTTCATTGATGATAATCACATTTCCATTATTTACATATTTTTTTAAATTCCTAAATTAGTGGTCCCTTAGCTGTTTCACTTGCCCCCAGCACCCCATTAACAGGATAATTAGCAAAATCATCCCACTTGCCATTTTTTAAACACTGATCCCATGATTCTTCAGCTCTCCGGAGCATGCTCAGCCCTTAAAACTCAACTGATGGATTTAACGTATTTCCACCCATTTTTTTAAGCCTTATCCACACAAACTCAAGTATACTCTAATGAGTCGAAGCACTCGGGCACTTGACATTGTGTAGTTAGAAATTAGAAAAAATTTGCAATTATATCATCACTGGTACCATCATCCTCATCCAATGACCGGATGAGATGGTGGCTCCTCCTGGTCTATCAGGGTGAATATTTTGGCTCCGGTTGCCTGCTGACAATCCCTTCATCGCCGAGTGAGTGTTTCCCCTCCAGTTGGGCCTTTCCTGGGTGCATTCCCATCTAATTCAGCAACTGCCTCCAAATCCTCACTTGAATTTCTCAACTTTAGAGTCTTGCTCGGAAGGGAAATGCCGGCAGGTCCAGGTTTGCAGGAATCGGAGGCGCTTGGTAGCTCTCCATGGGCCTGATTATTTTCCAAAGACTTGTGCTAATTTTCTGATACGATCCCCACCTCTTTGTGAAGCACTAAATCCTCATTACTTTTCCTGACCGATGCATTCTAATTAGATCAACACTTTAAAAAAAAAAAAAGGAAAAGAGGAAAAAAAAAATCACAATAGCCACAGGATGGCTTTCCATCTCATTAACTCCCTCACTTATTATTTTCATGAAAATTACTGATAAAAAACGTGCATCTCCATTTGCTGGGACCGGGAGCTTCGTCGGCTCATATCTAACATCTCTCTCATCACCCGGGATGCGAGCTGTTGCCATGGTGACGCACAATAATAGAAACTAATAAATTACAAACGAGATGCTCGTTGAGCAATTATTGTTCTCTTTTATGCAAGTGTCTTGCTAATTTTGATCATAAGGAATGCTACCATAAAGCAGCGAAGGGATAATAAGTCCATTTCTAGAGATTATTAGAAAACAGAGAGAGGCCGGGGTTTTTGTTACATCAACGATTAAGTGGTTTGGTGCTTTCAGGAAACCCAAATAAGAAATAAAACTTTTTAGGGGGCTTTTCTCTCCCTGAGCTGGGGGAAGAAAGTGGCCGCGAGCGTCATGTTGGGAGCTTCAAACTCTGCCACCACTTGGAGCCGAGATCCTAAAATAACTTTTTTTTATTATTATTCCTTTCCACCACCCTAAAAATGCCCTGAAAAGTCCTAAAAACGCCTCCACCGCCTGCCTCCTGTTGGGGGGCAGCTCCAGGAGTCGCCTGGGGACACCCAGGCGTATTTTGAGCTGGCTGCAGTTATTTCTGGTGGGATTGTGCAACCCCAAATTTCATTTTCCCCGCAAAAAATCCAGTATCTGAGAGAGAGGAATCCCTAAGGGACACCCAACGGTGCATCAAAGAAGTTTTTTGGATGCAACCAGCCAACATTTATTCCCTGCACTGCAAATGCACATGAAAACCCCAACCCATGAGCAACATTTTTTTCCAAATATTAAGTTAAAATCCCTTATTTTGCCCCAAAAGCAACCAAGGTGCAGCGTGGTTTGGCCATCTCATTTGATATTTCTGCAGTTCTTGGGCATCTCCTTGCACTCCCCCACTGTGCTTGAGGCACCGAATGTTTCCTTCTCCCAGCTAAAACCCAAATGATGCAAAAAGAAAAGTCAAGGTGGGAACGTTGAACATGCTGGGGGAGAACTGCAAATGTGCTGGGGCAAAAAAAGGAGCAGCAAAGCCAAAAAGGGTTATCTAGGACCCAAAAATCTGTTAAACTGCCTTGAAACAAAGAAAGGAATGGGGAGAGGGGAAGAGGTGGAGAAAATCATGGTGTTCCTTTCCCTCCCGCCAACAAATAGTATTTTTCCGTGAAAAAAATGCAAATTCCTTGTCCATTTTCTCACGCGCTTGCACAGCTTCTGCAAATCCTGCCCCCACGTTTCAATGCTGCAACATAAGATTTTAAGAGAAGTCTGCAGCTCTCCGGCGTGCAGACACAAACACTGGGGTTGCGACTCTGCCAAACCCATGAAAAAAAAAAAAGGCCATGAAAAAAAAAATCACCACAGCATCATTTATTGCACCGTATGAGCAAGATATGGGCTATTTTTAATTAGCTTTCTCAGCTGGGGATGGGTTTTGATGAATTTCCAGGAGGCCACAAGACTTGTAGAGCAATCCCCCAGCATCAGTGGCCCACCTCGCCCATTGGCCAATGGGCAACGATGGTGATTACAGGCGATTTTTAAGGCGTTACCTGGGGGTGGAGGCTGATGGAGGAGGGGTTGGGGGAGTAGGGCCCCCCCAGGTCGTTCCTGAGTAGGTTGTCACTGTGCATCTTGGTTTTGAGGCAGGTGATGTAGCGGTTGCAGAAGTCCTTGCACAACTCGTTGACCTTCTCCAGCTCCAGGAGGTGGATGCGCAGCACCTGGATCGCCTTCACCATCTATGTAAAGACACAACAACGCAAAGTTAAAATGATTTTTTTCCTTAATTAATTGAAAAAAAAAAATCAAAAAAGCAATATTCCCACCCAAAATCCAACCTGGGACCAATCCCTATTGTAGAACTAAATTCATTTCCTTTCTCAACGCACCAAAAAAAGCCAAAAGAATCAATATTCTCCCTCAAAACCCATCCCAGAGCCCATCCCTTTGCACCTCCGCATTTCTTTTCCCTTCCCATCAATCATACCTCTGAAATCCCAAGAGGGGAAAATTCACAAAAATTACCATCGCCTTTATGGGAATTTCTCCCTGCATCCAAAAAAATTCCAAGCTAAAGCCCTCGATGTCGAAAAGTGTTTGGTTATTCTCTGGAGGCCACTTCTTCTAACAAGATTATGGGGCTGCAACTCCACCGTAAGCTGTTGCTGGTGCAAAGCCTGGGCCTCATTAAAATGTACCCCATAAACGTTAAAAAATTTACACATAAAACATTCCTCTCGCCGAGCTGAAACCTTAAGTTTTACAGCCACTGTTTGAAATCTTGCATAATATATAAAATTTCAGCTATTCACTCCGGGGCAATAAATCCGGTTTTATGTAACAAAGCGTCTTTGCATTTCAAAGGGTGTTTTTAACTTGCAAATTTTAGTGGTCATCTTTACAAACTGCGAGTCGCCACGGTTGGGAAACGTCCCGAAAAATCCAGGGCCAAACTCGGGTGGCGGCTCCATGACGGAGAAAGTGAATTTTCGGTCAGCGAACAACAAGGATGATGGGTTGTGGCTGGACAAATTCTTTTTTTTCTCTTCGCTTTGGCTTTTTTTTGGCTTTTTTTTCCTCCTCCACAGTTGGTGTAGGCAAAGCGCAAGGTGGAGGTGTCGCGCCCCAGCTCTCCGCATCCTCCCAGGGCTCAACGGCCATGAAAGTCAATATTCAAGGGCAAAGGCAAGAAGACCTGACACATATATGTATAAAAAATAAATCTCTCAATTATCTCAGCTCATTTGCTTAGGGTCTCATTTTATGTCCCTGCTCCGCTGCGCCGTATATCTGTCCGGATAAAGAATTACAGTCCGACGGTGTACGTGCGCGGGGTTGTAAAAAATACAGATGCTGAATTAATTGACTGTGTGGCACTCGGCAGCTGATTGAGTTGATAATGGTGAGATCTGACCTTTTTCTAATTTCTAATTATGTGCATCTCGGCGGTGAGGAATACATGACTCTTATTCTAATGATAGCTAATGCTGCTGGCCTTTTCATCCCTGCTTTGCCATCACCGATTTCCGGGGAATTGGCAGCATTAAAAAAGAAAAAAAAAAAAAAAAAAGCCAAAAATAACCAAAAAAAAAGGACAATGCAAATAGGGGAAAAGCGTCAGCTCAGGATCTGGTGGAAATATTGAGTTTTGAGCACTGCAAGGCTTTTTCATCCAAAATTCCCTCCAGCTGGCGCTTCCCACCAACAGGAACGGTCTTTCTTCAGCACAACCATCTCCTCTGTTTTGATTGAGGCCAACCACACTGAGCAATTTGGACGGCTTTTGGAGAAGTTCTGGGCATCGGATAGACCATACAGATACATAGAGATAAGTCCTAGAAATAGGGCAAAACCACATACATATATATACATATATATGGATATGAATATATCCAGTGCTGCAAGGTCGTACATGGGATCAAGGCAACTGCCCATGGCCAAATTTCACCTCGGCAGCAAAAGTTGCTCAAAAACATGCCCAAAAAACATGATCGGCATGAGGTTTTTTTAAGAAACTACCAAAAAAAATAGCCTCTTGTCTGTGGAGAAGTGGACACTTCTCCTGCACTGACCACTTGCTGGAGATGTTTTGCCTTGATATGTGTAGGGATAGATTTTCCTCCCAGAATTTTACATTTATTTTTTTTTAGCTTCAGCTGGCTTCATCCCTCTCCTCTTGCTAGATCATGGCACCCATTTTTTATGTAATTTAATGCATTGGGGTTTTTCTGGTGCACCTCAACATTTGATGCGTGTTGGGTCCCAAAAGTGAAATAATCCAAAATGTTGCTTGTTTTGGTTGCTTGTCCTGGAGCGATTTCTCTCCTTGGCTATAAGACATTGTGGAATGGGCTTAGTAATCTGCAAAGGGGGCTTTGCACGGCCTGTGATTTTTTTTGAGTGCTTTCCACAGACCGCTAAGCCGCTCTTGATTCAGGGATGTTGCAAAACTCTCCTCCATGAGCTGAAATTGGGTATAAAAGATGCAGGCTTTTAATCCATCTTGAAACTGCTCCTTGTGGTTTTAGGAAAGCGGTAGTTTTTGCACTTGGATGAGCATTGCTCGTTCTTCCCTTCATGACAGGTTGTGGGGGCAAACTCACCTCCTCGGTATCTCCGATATTTGGAAAAAAGCTGCACGCGAATTGCCTGATTTTGCTTCTTTTCTGGGATGGAAATCCCTCTGCAACACATCCCAAGGGGCACACCATCCCTCAGGAAAGGTGTTTTGCTCTTTGCATCATCAGAAGTGGGTGAAATCGCTTCTTCTGACCTTAAAAATCTGCTTCCGGAGCGCTGGGAGGGTGCACCAGGATGGTGCCATGGAACTGTCCACCCACATGCTTGACATGGAGACCACGTGTGGAGGCTTTCTGGGCCAAAAAAATGGGATTTGGGGATGTTTCCTGAGGTTCCCGCAAGGGAAAAGCTCCATCCCAAGCAGAGTCTTCTGAGGCACCTTCCAGCAGCAATGGGTAGGGTAGGAAATTTGGGTTGCTATGACAGGAAAGCCACCAAAACCAGTCCAAAGTGTCCCAAACCATTTATATGCATCATCCTTTTTGGAAAAAGCTCTTATTTTGCCTTGTTTCTATGACAAGAGCTGGCCATCACACTTGAAGCAAGACGGTGCCGGACAAGAACGCAGACTCTATTGCACGTTGCACCGAAGAACAGTAATTCCTGCAGCGCTTGCAAGTTTGGGAGCACAAACCACCCATTGGTCTTGGCTGTTCCCAGGAAACGCATTGACCCTGTGGCGTTTGTGTGGGGAAACTAGCCAAAAACTGGGCAAAGGTTTGTTGTCACAGGCAATCTTATGGAAAAGGGCTCAGAAAAGGTCCTGGAGAAGGTCTCACAAGGTCTATGGAGAACATTGCCAAGGTGGCCAACACTACAAACATCACCCGAGGTCTCCATAATTTGTTCCTCGTCCCCTACCTTCTCCCCACCCCCCAAAAAACATCTGTCAAGCCCCATCCGCCTCTACCAGGTTGTCCAGCTCAGGGTCATCGCTGAAGAAGGGCTTGTGCTCCTGCTCCTGCTGGTGGACAAAGTTCTCAATGTCAACGTCGAAGCTGGCCGAGGTGATGCACTCGGAACCCTGCGTCGCCTGCTCGCACTTCTCAAAGAGCAGAGTCAGCAGTGGGAAGAGCGGGTGCCTGCAGAGGACAAAGGAGACCCCGCGTAACGCCCACTGGTTTAGGTCCCATGACCGTTTTTACCCCACACCGTCCATCCGTTCCCTCCCAGCTTGCAAAAGCCTGGTGGTGCGAATCCCACTCCCAAGCCAATGCTGGAAGTGGTCCCCCTAGACCTTTCCCAACAACAACAAAAAAGCTTAAAAATTGCAAAATTCACCCTCTTCTCCAGCAGACAATGTCCTGGTGCTTTCCACCGTTGCGCCAAAGCCGGCGTTTTCAAAATGTTTTGCCATGGGCGAAAAGGTTTGGCTTGAGGTTGGTTGTCTTGGAGCCATCAGCTGTCCTGGTGGCTTTGTGATTTGGGGGACTGACATCAGCACCGCGGTAGCATTTTACCCCAAAATGTCTCTCCTGGTCGGAGACGCCGGATGGGGATGAGCTGGTATTTCTACGTGCCCGCAGCATCCTATGGACCGACCTTGCTATGGGTTGCTCCTCAGCCAAGAGGCCTCTTTGCACCTCTGTCAAGCCCATGTCCATCCACAAGGATGGGTCAAATCCCACTTCCTTCTCACAACTCTTAGGAAACAAAGATTTGCAATTCTTCCTGCAAATGTACGATTCCCTTTAATGATTAGAAGACAGGCTTGCAATTCTTGCAAATCCACAATTTGCTCTAACGACGACGCTCAATCGATGCAATATGAAATGCAAATCTACATACACCACCAAAGCACGTGGAGAAGGAGGGGATGAAGACCACGAGTTAGCACAACCCTCAGTGAGCCTCTCCAGCTGTGCAAATTTAAAAAAAAATAAGAAAAAAGAAAGTATTTATGGAGTTTTGGGGGGGGGAGAAATGCCAAATGCTGGTCCAAGGAGGCCACAGCACCCCAGTTATCCCAGCACAACGGGATTCGCTCCGCCATTTTATCTCCCAAGGATGTCCCAAAAGATGATTACGACTTCCCGCTGGTCTTTTCCAAGCCACAGTCAGGCGAAGGGGTTAAACCCCTCGGCTAAGTCTTCATTTGCAGCCGTTAATACCGCAGCATATTATAGTTTAATCTGTTCTGATCCCGGTTTAATGCAAGATTCGCCGAGGCTGGAGCGGAGAACAGAGAGGGAGCAGGGCGGGGGGGGTGGCGGGGAAATAATTTCATAATTTTGGCAGCCCCGCCGGGGCTTAGCTGAGGGATATGAAAGGCAAATTCCAGGCGGCGGCCTGAATTATTGGGACTTATGAACTGGCAGCTCAGCGGCAGATGCCCGCTGCCATTGCCGGAGCTGCTCCGTCAATTAGGAGCAAAGGCAGGGAATCACCCTGAGGATGGGGCGGGTTTGGGGGGGGTTGTGGCCCCTGAGCAATTCGGAGCCCCTTTGCTTTGAGGGGTTGCGTCGACCAAGGCGGGATTAAGACCACTGCTGGCGTCACCCAGGGTGTTAATAATTGGGGCGGCGCTGCCGCTGACCCCCGTGGGTGCCACGGCCGGAGCGCTGGCAACGGGGAGGAGGGGGCGGCACGCGGCCGAGCGGAGCGTGGCTGCTCGTCGGTTGGGAAGGACGTCAAATAGAGAGAGGAAAAGAGATTAGAATAGAAGAAAGTGAATGCAAAAACTAAAATAAAAATTGAAAACCAGAACAAAAACGTAAGAGGAAGTAAAATAATAAATAAATATCGAGAAACAAAACAAAATTTTAACATAAAGTAAAAAATAAATATTAAAAACCAAAAAATTAACATAAAGTAAAATAATGAAATAAATATTTTTAAGAATGGGAAAAATTCTGAAGTAAAATAAATAAATATTTTTTTAAAACACACCAAAAAATTTAATGTAAAGTAAAATAATGAAATAAATGTTTAAGCAAAGAAAAATTAACATGAAGTAAAATAATTAAATAAATAAATATTTAGAAAACTGAACACAAAATTAACGTAAAGTAAAATAATGAAATAAATATTTTTAAGAATGGGAACAATTCTAAAGTAAAATAATTAAATAAATTTTTTTTAAACACAAAAAAAAAAACCCACAAAAATTTAACATAAAGTAAAATAATTAAATAAATATTTAAACAATGAAACATTAACCTTAAGTTAAATAATTAAATAAATTAATATTTAGAAAACTGAACAAAAAATTGACATAAAGTAAAATAATTAAAGAAATATTTTGAAAAAATTAACATAAAGTAAAATAATGAAATATTTTCAAAGCAAAACAAAAAATTGACATAAAGTAAAATAATGAAATAATTATTTAAAAAACAAAATAAAAAAGTAACATCACGTAAAATAACGGAATAGAACTAGGGGGAGGCGCAAATCCCCCAGGGATGGGTTAAGGGAGAGGACCGCGGCCCCCAGCCTGGCGCAGGGTCGAGGGGCGGCGCAGCCGGGCTCTCTGCCCCAAGCTTGTTGCTGAATCGGGTTGGCAATTTATTTTTTCCTTTTTCCCTTTTGCACGCAAAAAAAAAAACCCAAAAACAACGCCTTTTTCTCTATTTCCCGCCTTCCCGTGGTGGGGACGGCCGGGATGGGAAGGGCCACCATGGGGGTTTGCAGGCGGAGGTGGGGGCATGGAAATCTTGCTATGAAATCTGGGGGAGAAACTAGTTGGCTATCCAGGATGCGCAGGGAAACGGGGCGGGGGGGTCCCCACGGCGGGCGTTACGTGGGTAGAAAATCACCCCTACAGCACAAGGAGGAGTTTCGGGGTGGAAAAATCTGATTTTGCTGAATATGGTTTTACCAAACCCCCCCCACACCTTTTTTTTGTTTCCCAGGGAATTCTCCAAATAAAAGGGCCGAACCAGCCCTGACATTTTCCTGCAGGAGAGGTCGTTCGCAGACACTAATAAAAAGGATTCGACACGGGCTAATAAAGAGAAATGAATTCCTCTAATGGCCTAATTCCGCACCTACAGCAGGGCTCTGCCCACGAGCCGGCGGCGCCGTGGCCACATCACAACGTGCGGGGTTTGCGGGGAGTTGTTGTTTTTTTTAACCCGGCTCCAATATACGCCTTTCCTTCCTCAAATTAAAAAAAAAAAAGAAAATAAACTTAACGCAAAGAAGTCCGGCTGTTTCCCACTTGGAAAAATCCAGTTTGCGGTGCTGGGGTGGTGCAGGCGCCGGTTCCAGCCGGACCAGCATCTTTACTGGTCTGAAAATCTGTCGCGACGTTCCAGCCCCGCCATTGCGTAAAGTGAATAAAACATATTTTATCTGAATATCTCAATAATATTTCATCTGAAGCACTGCTGGCCCAGTCCCAGCAGCGATGCTCCTACGCCAAGCAAGGAGGGGGAGGATTAATTCTTTTTTTCCCCTTTTTTTCCCTTTTTTTAATGGGTTATAAACCTCCCGCTAGAGCGTAAAACCCAGCAGGGTGACTTGTCCAGCGCTTTTTCTATTTCCCATCGCGTTTTCCCAGCGATTTCCCTCCAGGTTGATAGACCGACACTTACAGCCTTGGTGCAATTATTGAAAATTAACAAAAATCCATCGTTTCGGGTGGATTTAGCCCAGGAGGGCTAACCCCCCCCCCCCCCGACCTCCATCTTTTCTCCATTTTTCTGGGTGAGAAATACCTCCAAAAAGGTATTTTTAAAATTTTTTTGACCTTCAACTTAAGGTTGTAAAAACTCCAAAGGGTTTCTTGGTTTTCGTTATCCCGCGAATGCTGCAGAAATCCCCGCCGAAGCACAAAGAAAAGGTGTTTCTTTTTCTCGAATGCCACCTTCTGCCTTGAGAAAATTGTTTCCACCATCTTGAGATGCACCTCAAATAACCCTTTGCGTTTTCCTGGGGATCCAGTGGGTTCATTCCACGCCTTCACCTGCCTTTCCAGACCTTTCGTACTACTT
>VZTV01114706.1:0-28747 GCA_013400875.1 Anhinga rufa | reverse complement strand
TTATTGTTCATAACTCCAAAGTTTGGCTCCAGCACCTGTAAATTCCGGCGCTGTTTCATTTCTAACTCTCCCGACCCAGTAGTCGATCTCCATCCCTCTTCCCTTTCCCGGTGCTAAATAAATCAGTGAAAATTTGGGGTTCCTACCCCAGCAGCCTGGATTTCTCTTTTTCCCCCCCACCCGCCCACCATTTTCTATCTAAAACCAAAATGTAAGCCGATTTTGGGATGCCCCAGCCATGCCCATCCTCTCCCCATCCTCTTCCTCTTCTCCCCTCTTTTCTCCCTATTATCTCCCTTAAAATTATATTTTGGGGGGAAAAATGGCTCTTTTCCCCCCACTTTTTTCATTTTTTATTTTTTTTTCTCCCCTCGTCACACTCATTTACCAGGACGCCGAAGCCCTTTTTGCATCCTGCCCCAAAACCCTGCCAAGTTGGCTCTTTCCAGCCCAGACTGCAATTAACTGGGCTTTTACCCAAAAAAAAACCCTCCTCTGCGGCTGTTTCAAAGTCATTACCTCACCTTGGACTAAAGAAAAGAATAAAAAATAAATAAAAATAATCCCAAGTCGACAGAAAAAGAGGCGAGAGGATGCTCGTATGAGAATATTTGCAGCCCGGTGGGGATGCTGGGCGGGAGGAAGGGAAAAACGCGGCCAAAAATGGCTTTACGGGGAGCAGGTGGGGACGGGGAAGGAGGAAAAAGGTTTCTGTTGGGAGCGTGAATGGGGAAATATGGGGGGAAGCGGTCTGGGTTTGGGTATGAAACATGCAGGCGTTGGGAAAAAAAAAAGGAGGTGGGGATATATATATTTTTTTTTTAATGTGTTTTGGAAAATGGCCAAAAATAGTTGCAGGAGGGGGAAAAAAAGTAAAAAACAAAAAAAAGTAAAATAAAATTTTTTGAAAGGTCCAAAAATCATGCCAACAATGTGTAAAAAAATGTTACCAAAGTTTTTAAAGGTTTTAAAATACGTAAAATGATTATGTAAAATATGTACAAATGTAAAAAAAAAGTTTTAAATGTTTTAAAATTTTTCAAAAAGGAAAAAAAGTAAAAAAAGAACTAAAAAAAGTTTTTAAAAAGTTAAAAAAAACCCAAGTTTTTAAATGGCAAAAAAATTGCCAAAACACGTTTTTGCAAGACCTCTGGTTAGAGCAGAGCTTTTTGAGGTGCCTCTTGCTCAGCGATGTGCATCGCTTCCCAGTTATATTCTTTTTTTATAGTATATTTTGGGGGGTTTTTTCCTTCTTTAGGAAGAAAATCCTTTGCTGGAACTGGCGGCCTCCCCCCAGGCGACGCGAGGGCTTCCCGCGGGATTAAATGCGATAATCCCTCTTGCTTTAGGGGTGGTTTTTTTTGAAGCCTATGGCCAAATACGTTAACCATGGTGAAGGTCTTCAGGGCAAGAAAATCTCCGAAAATCTCCTAAAATCAGCAATATTTACCTTATTCCTTAGCATTTCACAGGAAAATTTCTCTATGCTGTCACACGTGCTGAAAACAGTGGTTCTGAGCCCAAAAACGTGCTGAGGATGCCAGGAGTTGGGGGGGTGGGTGTTTTCACTGATTCTACTGAAAAATCAACATGTCCCCCCAATTTTTAATCTGAGGTGCTTTTTTTAAAATATTTTTATAATTTTCAAAATCATGGTTTTATAATTTTTCATTTTTGTCCCTGATGGAATCACCTAAAAAGCACTTTTTGGCCGGCAAAGCTGGTTTTATCCCTTTCTGTGCTAAAAATGATGAAAAATCAACATCTCCACCCAATATTTAATAATTTTTTAAAAACATATTTACATACTAAGTAAATAAATACATAAAATTTTATATTTTTTAATTTTCCACTTTCACCCCTGATGACTTAAAAAGCACTTTTTTTGGGGGTGCAAAGCTGCTTTCATTGCTTTTGGTGCTGAAAATGCCTATTTTTAAAACAACCTCTTTTTGCTAACTTTGATAATGAAACGGCTGAAGCCTTTCCCTTGGCTTTTTCTTTTAATTTATTATGGAAAACATGGATTTTTAGGCAGACTCCCTAATTTTCAACAGGTAGAGTTGCTCGGCGAGCATGATCGCGCTCAGTATAAATGATGCTTCGCACTGCACCCCTTTAGTAGGACCAGGTGATTATTAAAGCTTTTTTTTTCCTCCGAAAGGCAGCTCTTCCCATCATTTCTGCTTCAGTTTTGCACATTTCTGACCATGAGGGTGATTGCTCGCACAGCCCCTGCAGTAAAATATTAATGCAAAGCTCTCCTAAACCCCCTTTTTAGCACTTTTCTCCCCAAAACAGTCCACTTGATGGTCAGGAGCTGGTTGTAGCTCTAATAATTGATTTTTTATTTATCACTGACCCTCCCCATCTCTTCCCTGTCTTTGGAGAGAGAAAATTTGTGCGATTTGTTTTTCCAAACCTTAGAAAACCTCAATTTTCAGGTGAAAAGCCCACAGCAGTCACAGCGTTGAGTCAAAAAAAGGCAACTCTTGGCTGCAGCTTCTCCTCCAAACCCACTAAACTGAAGGAAAAACGCTTGAGCAACCCCCTCGATAGGGAAAAAAGGAGGGTTTTGGTCAACGATGCTCCTGAGGGTCCCCAAAATTCCATGTATTAAAATGGGGGGGGGAAGGCCAGGTAAGGGAGAGGGATGGGGAAGGTAGCGGGGACGTCTCTGTAGGATGCTGCGGAAAATCTCGGCTATTTTAGAAGTCCCTTAAATTGCCTATTAGGACTAAAACAGAGTCGCAGCTTCCCGCTGCGTAAGCGAGAAAGGCGGCGTGTTTTGACACGGGGGGAAAAAAAAATAAATAAAGTTGGGAAAAAAAACCCTCTCGGAGCGGAGCAGCGGAGCGAGCAAATGATGACACAGAAGTTGGAGGAGCCATAAAAACCCCACCGAGGTGTCGTTTGCAAGGAGTGACCTTTTCCCACTGAAGGAGACGAGCGGAAAGGAGACCTGGGTGGCTTCGGGGGGGGTGTAAAAGTCCATTTATTTATTTTAGCTTGCAGAGAACAGGCTTGATTTTTTATTTTTTTCCCTGGGAGGGGAGATTTTTTCTGCTTTTGCCGCCAAGATATGCAGCAAATGGGGGAAAACCTCAAAAATTCCCATATGAACCCCCCAAAAAAGCTGCTTTGAAGCACCGAGCGAGTTCAGCGCTCAAGCTGGATCATTCCCATACGGTCATTGCAGCCAGGAAAGTGGAAACATGATATGGATTTGCCCCCCAAAAAGTCTCAGGATGGGCTGCAAGGCACCCGACCATATCTGAAATCCAACCTCAGCCCCCACTTCCAGCCCATTGGGGTGCTCCAGTAGAGTTTCTCTTGGACAAACTCCTCTTCTTATAACAACTTAACTCCGTAACGATACTTGGAAAAGTTATTCAACCCCTTAGAGCAACATTGTAGATGAAGTCTTTTTTTCCCCCCCGCAGTGGGTTGCCAAAAAACTCCATAAAAATAAATCAAAAGGCCATTCCTACGGCTAAACCCATCCTGGTTTAGCCAGACATTTTGTCTTTCCAGCTCGTTAACCTGCTGGCTGCAAACACGCCACCATGTTGGCTTTCCCCACGACCCCAAAATAAGCCAGAAAGGGGAAAAAAGCCCATAGTTTGACCCAAACCTCTTCAGTCCTGGAGACTGTGTCAAGAGGGATTTGAATTTTTGCCAGTCTCTTAAACAAACGTTTTGGGGTAAAATACTTTGTAATGGTCATTATTTAGGAAGGCACCATAATTAACGCAGGAGTTGGGGGTCACAAGGGATCTGGAGGAGCCCTTGGGTGCTGGGGGATGCTTACCTGTGGGGTGTCTTGGTAGGGAGGAGGGGGCACCGTCTGGGTGGCCATCATCGTCAGAGCCGATGCCGGGGAGACATGGTGCATCCTGGGTGGGAGTCACATCGAGAACCTGTGGGCAGGACAAATGCCGCTGCATTAAGGGGGATCTCCCCGCTCAAATAGTCCCATGGAAAGGGGAAAAAAAGGGACAGAGACAAGAGGTGACGTTCCTCGCATGAGCACCCCAGCACAGCGCTCCACCACCCAGTCAGTCCCTGGAAGAAACCCAAGGTGATTTGATGATCCTTATCATAATTGGATGATTATTTGAGATTTGTGATTTTTGGATAAGGAACGCATCGGCAGCAAAGCGAAGAAGGCCGCTGGCAAGGAGATCTTCCCTGGGGAGCAGCCAGGCAAGGGCAGAGCTCTTGGAAATGATGGCTGCCATCAGTGAACCTCAGTATATTTTCCCCTTGTGAACCTCGGTGCACTCAGGGCATTTTCTTTCCACCCTTTATGCCTATAACCACAGGGCTTAAATGAGGATTTCCATCCCCGCTCCAGTTATTCCTCCTTTTTGGAAGCAGGAAGGAAAGTCAGAAATGCAAAAGCTTCCATTTGCTGAAACTATACACCAAAAAAAACCCCAAATGATGTGTCTCGTTGCCTTTGGCCACCATGGAGTCACATCCACAGGCATTGCGTGCTCAATCCAGAAGGGACATTGAGCAGCCAATGTTGAGTTGAGCGACACCGTTGACTCCTACATTGAGTTGACCAACACAGTTGACTCCTATGTTGCATTGGCCAACCCAGTTGTTTCCTATGTTGAGCAACTGAATGCACAGAAGTGAGAAAAGAGAGTTCAAACCCTCGCTTGATTTGAACTGGGGAGCAAACCCTCATTTTGCACATCGTGTACAGACATCCTTGAAGCCAGGAGGCAGTCTGAGATGTGCCGCCCTCCACCTCTCTCGAAGTTGCTCTGCTTTCTGTAAATGCATAGTTGTTTTGGAGGAAAACAGACTCTTTTTTGGTATCTTCAGGTCCCAAGGTGATGGAGAAAGAAGAGGGGCACGAGGAAGGGAGAAACTTGTTCTCTTGAAGCTCTTGGGTTCTTGGCTGGATGCCTTGGTAGACCTGGTGGCAGAGTGTAACCAAAAATCACTTCTTTGCCCCAAAATGCCTCCTATCCTGTTATTTCACTGCAGCTGCCCGGTTGCTTCAGAAGGAAAACAAATAATCTTGCTTAAATCCTCAAAAAAAAACCCCTGTCCTGAGTCCTCTTTGAGACTCTGAGCTCTGGATTCAGCAAACTCACAAAGCCACCTGGTAAAATCCCCCCGGAGCCTCCAAAAGTGCACTTCTCCCTGCAATGCCTCATTTTTGTAAGAAGGTGACATCTCTCGAAGGGTTCGCCCAGTCGTGATGCCCGTCATTGCGCTGGGCTCCCTGTTGGCTTCTCATCTGGAAAGGTGCCGCCACGCTGTCCCGTGGGAAGCAGAGATGCAAAAAGTTACGCACAGCCCTCTGGTATAGTGAAGGGATCTACCAAAAAAATAACATCAGTGTTGCTTTTGCCGTGAAATGGCGACGCGCAGGAAGAAATGCTCTCACACGAGGCAGAGGAACAGGGATAGTGATGAGCTCGGTAAAAACTGAGGCACGTCTGGGGTCTTTCGATCGGTCTCCACAGTTTTTTGGGGGAAGATACACAATATTCTGGTCTTCTCCGTGAGGCTTCGGGCTTTACAAGCACCACCTGGTACTAGAATAAATGCACTGAGCCCACATGGAAAGCTGAGTGCTGTCTGCACGGGACAAGTGTCAGCTACTCTTACTATTTTGCGTTAACGAATTAATTTATTTTTTTTACATTGCACTAGTATGGATGATCCATAAATTGAGTATTAAGAGAGCACACCCAAAATCCTGTGCACTGGAAAGACAAACTGGGGTCCTTGCATGACACAGACCTCTTGCAGCGAGAAGGATATTGCATTTATAGGATTAAAACGATGCTTTTCATCCTTTTTCCCCAACAGCAAAATAGCAGGAGGCAAAATTATCCGCCCCTGAGTGAATTCGCAGCTTAAAATCTTCGCTGTCCGATGTCAAAACTTGGCTTGCAGCTGCAGTCGCATCCTCAAGGGCTAACACCAAGGGGAAATCTCCCACCAGAAATAGCTGCAGCTGGAGAAAAGCAGAATTCAGCACTGTGAGGGTCTAGACGTCTCGGTGGGAAGCTAAAAAAAATAAGAGATTACTATTTGGGGAAAAAAAACCCTGCTTGGCATCTATTGTTCATGCCAGGAGCGAACCGACCTCTAGCGCGCGGCAATTTATTGTGGGGTACGAGCTTTTTGGCCAAATATATTCCCAGAAGGTGGCAGTCCGGAGCCCGATTTAATTGCCGAATATCATCTAACTTGCTAAAATCAAGCCATTCGTTAAGGCTTTATGGGCGTTGATTTGTTTGGAGAATAGGACTTACAGCCAAATGTAAAAAAAAAAAAGGATAAAAATGAGAGACAGCTGTTGCCGATAGTGGTATATTTATCTTGGGGGAAACAAATGCACTTGGGCACCGTAAATATCCAGGGAAGCGCCTGGCGCCCGCGAGAAAAGCCGGACGGGTGTTTCACACGGGAGCCCCCGGCCATGAATCTTGGGATAACGGTGCAAAGCTGTCAGTCCCACGGATTTATCAGCAGCCAAACACAGGGAAGGGTCGAAAGCTGCTATTTTATGCATGAATCCTTTCTTTTTTTTTTTTCTTTTTCCCCACCTCTGAAATCAATTTAGCCCCGTGAGCTCTTGACCATAGGCATCCGGATGACGAAAGGAACCAAACCCCTGCCAACCCCTTGCAGATCAGCTCAAGGCAATGATCAAATCTTGGGCAAAGAATGAATTTGGGGGGGCTGGGGGTCTCGGAGGACAGGAATTGCAGCCAACTCCCAGGGCGTTTGCACAGAGGAAAGAAACGGTGAGCAATAAAAGCCATAAAGGCTCTTTCATTTCCGGAAGCGGCAGTACTTTAGGTTTTGGCAGCGACCTGAAATCAAAGTATCCTAAATTTCCTTATGAAATAAAATTATTTCAGCTATTGCTGAAATATTGCCATTAAGTTGAAAATGTATTTCCCGAAGGGCTTGCGTCTACCTGAAAGAGTCTCGGATTTATAGGCTGCTTTTTTGCCAGCAATATATTACCTCCTCTTTCAAATAAAAATAATTAAAGACTAAGTTGAGAAGTTGGGCGGGGGGGTTCAGCATGGTCACTGATGCCTTAAGACATTTAAAAAATCAAAAGTATTGCAGACAGTCGTCCACCACCCCCCAGGTGAATATGGCTTCCTTGATTAATAAAACAGCTGTAAGACCATATTAGAAGTAGGGCTGAATGCAAAGAAAAAATCACATTGTTGGACTCCGCGTTAGTGTTTTCAGCGGATAATGTTAATCGTAGCTTTGCAAGGTGCAACTCTTGTTTCCAAATCAGTGAGAAAATGGGGATCGTTTTTTTCTAGCTCGCTCAGCAGCTTTTCCTCCATGGCAAAACATGCAATTGATGACAGGGGATTCAACATGAGAAATCAGAAAATCAGCTTTTCAGGTATTTCCTCGTCTCTACCCAAAGTTTCCAAATTATTAGAGATACTTAAGGATGTTTTTCCAGATATGGGAAGGTATTTTTCTGTATTAAGGGAAGACTGCCTTTTCTAAAGGGTAATTTTTTTAAATTTTTTTTTAAGATTTGCAATGACTCCGTGTTAGTCGTGCTCCCTCTGCAGCGGGCTGCAAGTTTTTCATGCCACCGTCTTCACAGAGGGCTTGTGCACGCTGAAGTTTATGATATATGCATTCATTATATGCATATATCTAAGTTAAAATGAAGAAATATAGCTGAAGGGGAAGGGAGAGGCACCTCCAGAGGACGATACATCTTGCTCTGAACCACCAGCGAGGACAGGTTCACCCTCGGCGGGAGATGCCGACTCTTCATTGGCCATAAAGTGAATTGAGAGCAACCCTCTCGCTCTTGAACGTCTCATTTCTATCCGGCAACCTTCACTCTTTTTGCTTGTTTTTACCAAAATTCACCCGTTACCCTGAAAGATGAACACCAGGTTTTCACAAGCTATTAAAGGAACCCCCTTATGCCACCCTGAGCTTGTTAAAAATAAACTGAATGCTATTAAATGGTTGAAAATGGGGAAGAATCCTATTTTTCAAGACATCACCCATTCTTGAGCATTCCTCACGTTCAGGGTTGCTTCCAAGCGGGTTCGCCTGATGCCTCATCTGAGGGTATCAGGAGCATTTGTGCAAGAAATACCACCGCGCCACCAGATATTTTTAATTTTTTTAGAAATATTTCGTGGCCAAATTTCCTCTATCCAAATCCAGGAGAGTTTTTGCACTGCGAGCATCCTTTGCTCTCGGCCGAGATGCTGGTTCCCTAAACGCTGACCTTCGTGCCCTTCCCAGCATCCAGTTATTGAGTTATTTCCCAGTAAAAAAGGATGAATCAAGCCCGTGCTTCTGCTACAACCACAGGGTAAAGCAGACGGAGATTCGATATTTCCGCAGGATGAACCCTGGATCAGAGCAAACCCCTTTTCTGTTTTTCTCCTAAAAAAGGTCTCGGTCAATGCATAAGCACTGGGGTAAAAGGGAGAGGGAAACGCCGTGTCAGACAAGAACCAAAAATGACAAAAAACTCTTGCCAAGCACCGGTTTGGTTTGTCACTGGATGGGACACCTCCCCGGCGGGGGGGGGGGGGGAACAGCATTTATTTATGTAATATTTGCATTTATTTATTTATTTAATATTTGCAAATCCTTCTCCCACCTCCAGCTCCATAGAAAGGGGGGAGCTGCTACAGTGAATTTCCAATGAGAACAACAATTACCGCTAAGTATTTCTCTCCTCTCCAAAGATCCCCATCCCTAAAAGGCTCCAGGGATATCTCTGCAACATAAACACGAGAATAAAACCTGCAAGAGCCAGTCACAGCTTTAGTAGACAAGGTTAATGTACCTTGAACGGCAACATTAAACAACTTTGGCTTTTTTTAAGTGGAGAGCTGAGATACCTACGTACATTTTAAAGTGTTATTTTTATAGAGGGATATCATTAAAGCACCTTCCAAAACAAACCAGCACAGGGAAACCATCAAAAAAGCTTCTTCAAACTAACCTAAAAATACTTGCATTTTGTGCGATCCAGCCCCTGGCCCAGCAAAAGTTCCCAAAAGAGCAAACTGTGAATTTTTTCAGAGGGCAAATCGAAAAGCTTTGAAGTGAAACGAAGCTGAGGAACCCAAAAAAGGCGCGAACTTCCTCTTGCCGGACACGAATTGTCCAGGAAAAGTTTCTGATTGCCTTGAGAGCGCTTGGAAAAAATAGAGTGGATTCATTTTCCAACAGTTCTTCGCTGCGAGCAATTAACTGTGAATAATTTATGATCCAAATCTTGCCCCACGCTTTCAAACCTTGCCCTGCACACTTCGTTTTCCATCACAACCTGCTAATCCCATGAGAGAAGAATCGCTGAGCACCCAACGTTTCCATCACACAAACACCAAATCTCAATTCCACGCTAGTCCTGCAATGGGAAGGTCCCATCTCCAAGGTCTCAGCCAGGGTCAGAGGAGCTTCTTGGAGGACAAAGAAGAGGACTATGAATAAATATGATGAATTTTGGAGAGATGGGCTGGAAGAAGAGGCTTAAGGATGGGTCTGAGGTGAACGAGGTGCTGGGAAAATGGGGGAGTTGTGGGTTTTGCATGTCTTCGGTCCCACCAGCAAAGCTGACGTCAGAGCTGCTGCTTCAAGGATGGGCAGCTGAGAAGAAACACGCTCAAAACCAGTCTTGCTCAGCAAAACGTAACCATCAGACCAAATCAGACCAATGCCGGTGCAAAACCCACCCGCAACCACAACGTAGATGCACTCCAACAAAGATCCTACCACAAACTACACAATGACTTTTTGCAACCATCGCTGCAGCCCATAAACACCCCACGAGCATCAATGCAATTTTTAGTAATGCCTTTTTGGGGTGTTTGTTTTGCAAATCAAAGCCCACAGGCTTCGGGCTGATCTTCCAACACCTGCACGAGTAATTGCACTGGGTAAACACAAATGGAAACCTGCTTTTTGCTGGGCTTGCAGAAATTGGGGCTAAAAACAGCAGACCTAACCTGACTGCAGAAACATGGGTGAGACATGCACGGGAG
Organism: Anhinga rufa; assembly: GCA_013400875.1. Taxonomy (NCBI): domain Eukaryota; kingdom Metazoa; phylum Chordata; class Aves; order Suliformes; family Anhingidae; genus Anhinga; species Anhinga rufa. Next base: position 18,707 of record VZTV01114706.1, on the reverse strand, counting down.
TGTGCAAAGATTTCCCCACCCATGGGAAAGCCCCGAAAACAGAGCAATGCCACAGCACACCTAATAAAACTCTCTCCTACCCTAAATCTGCCTCGTTTCTTGCTATATCCTGCTAACGCGCTTGCAAATTTTCCCTTTGGGAGAGGGAAAGAAATCCCTCTGGAGCCGGCTGTTTTCCTCTTTCCCATATGGCAGATAAATCAGAGCTCCCGACTCGCTGAGTTTCCGCTTCACATTCCTCTCTTGCAGCCCTCCAGCTCCTCCCGGTCTTACCTCCCCGCTGAATTCCCTTTTAAAATGCAAAATTCCCAATGAGAAATTACTCTACAAACCAGAAGACAAAAATAAGGTTTTCCTTGAGGCATGCCAGGCTTCCCGGTATCGGCAGAGAGCTGTCCCCATCCAAGCCCTGAGCCCAGGCACCAAAGATCGCAATGTGAGCCACTGGATTAATTGCCTCAATTTAAACATCTTTCATTTGCCCATTTGAAAGCAATTTTTTTGCCATATTTCCAGCCTCAGTGACAAAAGAGTGGTTTGAGACATGACGTGGTGATTCATACAAGCTCCAGCTAGCTCGGGAGTTACAAATAGTTTCAAAATCCTTTAATTACGCTTAATTACACCGTCTTCTTCATTTACTCTGAATGGTAGACCCCAAGATATGTTTGGCTTCGTCTGAACTCAACACAATGAGGAAACTGGGGACAAAAAAGGACTGGGAAGCGTTTACAGTGTGAGACAGATATGCCAAATTTTTTTGCAACTTTTTTTTTGCATGGTGACAGAACGTGTGACCTGGCCTTGGAGGTGCGGCTCTGGGAAAACACGGGCTTCAGGAGGAGGAAAGCTGAAATGGTTTTGTGCCTGGAGAGTGGGGGGACCCACATACAAGGTGGAAAAGGCCAAGGGGAACCAAGCTATTTCTCAGCAGATGTCTTCAAGATAGATAATTTCTATCATTATGCTTAGAGCAATGCCAGCCTTCTGTTCCAGAAGGTAATTAGGTGGACACCCATCATCACAACCTTCTGTGCCTTTAGTGGAAGGCGTCTGGACCTTGATGGCACAATTTGCTGAATAGGTTGGGTTTGGTCTTCTTGCTGGAGATGCTTCCCAGGCCAGGTTGAGCTCATGTCCTCTACAGACACGTGCTCGTGGCCTCCGTGGGCTCCATTTCCTCCAAGGGGAACAACCTGACAAGCCCAAACGACATCGCAGGGCACCAAGCCCTTCCACACAAGCGCCAGGCAGCTCACATCAAAATACTGATTGGAAGGAGCGCATCAAGGCAGGGAGTATCTCCCCAGAAAGAGGTCCTTGTGGTGACCCCACGCTTCCACAAACCTACCAGAGAAGTCATTTCAAAGTGAATCCAACCTGTACCTTTATTAGAAATGGGGCAAAACCAGACTAATGAGAAATCCAGCTACTTCATCGCATCCTTAATCCTGTTTTTTTTTGGCCAAGGGAAGGTCACCAGCAAGAATCGGGGCTAAAAGGGCAGCCTGGGGGAAATAATCCTGCCGTTATTGGCTGCTGTTTATTAAAAAGGACTTTCAGAGGAGGCAAGACTCAAAGAAAAGATGCTCTGCTGCACCATGGACCAAATGAAGCTTCACTTCGGGATGGAAGAAAAAAATTGCTTTTGGGTTTTCCTGTGAGATGCCCCCACCCTAAACATCACCACCTTAGGAAGAAATCAGGCACTTTTTCAGGATACTTGCACAAATTGAAGGCGGCACCTCCATTTTCAGTGACCCAAGATTGCTCTTTGCTCCTTTAGGAGGAAAGCTGCAGCCAACGGGGTCTTATTTTTTTTTGTCACCTGCCGGGTGCCTACGGTTTTGGCACAGATCAAGCACATTTGTCACCCTGTCAAGCCCTAATTTTAGCGATTGGGGTTGACTAAAGGACTGTGAGACCCTTGGTTTCATGTACATCTTTTATTTTAAGCTCCGCGTTTCAGTTATTTTTAGCTGGTGACCATTTCTCCACATCCTACTGCTGTGCCAAAATTTTGCAGTGATAGCAGCCCATATTTCAGGGTATTTTTACAAAAATATATCTGTGTTTTCCTCCAGGCTGGCCATGGCTTGTAGGGCTCATAACAACATGTTTTCAATACTTGAGCTTTAAAGCAAGATTCATTGCACAGCCTGATTTCTAAAAAACAAAGAAAAAGCACATCAAAAAAGTATAATTCCCCCCTAAATGCTCACTGCATTTAGGGAAGGGGTGATATAACTTGGGTATACTGGAAGAGAGCACAAATTCCTCCACATAAAGCCCCACTGAGGTCACAACTCGCCACATCCCACTCGATTAATAAATATAATTGTCCAATTAATAGCTACAATTGCCCGATTAATATAAAGCAAAGCAGCCTTACCGTTTGGGGGGTGCTCAAGGAGCCGCTGCCCTGCAAGCGTCCTCCCGCTGCCCCAAAAACAGGATTTTCTGGGTAGGGATCACAACCTGGGAAAGCAAAGGATGAAAATTTGAATACTGAGAGAAAACGATGAAACAAGAAGGTGAAATATTAAGCAGAGGATGAAGCTTTCTGCATTAGGAAAGGTCTTTCGGCAGCGTCGGTGAAGCCACGGTGGGCAAGTCCACCCTTAGCACACTTTTTTTGCAGGATAACGGGGAAAATAGGAGGAATCACGGAAAACTTAGTTGGGAACATCCCCTTGGAGGTGAAAGCAGGGCTGATGGCTCAGCTAGATCAGACCTCCCGGGTTTTGCCCGGGCAGGTTTGAACATGGCCAAGAAAGGACAAAAAAGAAAGCAGATTTTTAGAGGTCGAACCGAGATGCGTCCAGAAAACGAAGGCGTGCTCGTTGCCGGTCTATCCGCAAAGGATGAAGGGTGACACAGGCCCGTCCCGTCCTTTTTGGCTCCTGGCGGGCGGCGAACTCCTGGCACGGGATCTCACTGAGGGTTAGCGGTACAATCCGGGTCTGAAAAGGAAAAAAAAGGGAAAAAGCAATGAAAACGGCATTGCCGTTGGCCATGCCCCCGTTTCACGCCAGCTGCCACCATCCCCCTGGTTAATTATAATCTTTGCTTGAGTGTAAATGTGCTTTTACACTCGGGCTCAGACGGCGCGGACTAGGGAAGAGCCATTAACTCAAAAACAGGGGAGCTCCCAGCTGTTATTTAATAAGCAAAAGTCCACACAGATGTTAAGAGATGATGCTGTATCTACCAAGGATCTGGCCTTTACAGAGGTTGGGATTTCTAGACCCATCTAAGTGGATCCAATGGAAAAATGAAGATGGGTTGAGCAAGGATCAGTGCAGCCGCGGGGGTGTTTTGTGTTCGGCTGCAAAAAAAGAAATAGAAGAGATAAAAATACCCAGATCTCTGAATATACATCACCTCTAGCGAGCCCCTCAGATCTCCAATATATGTCTGATAAATGTCCCTCAATATACATCACCTCCAGATATTGCCTCTATCTTAGGGGATAAACGTCACCTGAGATCTCGGATATGTCTGATATATCTACCTTGATATAGATCAGCTGGTAAAGAGCTCCTCAGATCTCCAATATATGTCTGATATATGTCCCTTGATACACATAATCTCTGTTGAGTTCCTCAGATCTTCAGTATACATCTGATATATCTACCTTGACGTAAATCACTTCTAGGCAGCTCCTCACCGATATACACCTGACATATACATCTCTGATATATGTCACCTGACTGGAGCTCCTCAAACCTCCATTTCATAGCTGATACATCTAGCATGATACACATCACCTCCAGAGAGCTCCTCATATCTTCAATATACATCCGATAGATCTACCTTGATATACATAACCTGCTTCAGAGCTCCTCAGGTTGCTGATATATGTCTAGTGTATATATATATACACACATATATATACATATACATGCATATATATATACACACACACACACCTTGATCTGCTCAGCTGTTCAGATTCAAATGTACATCTGATATACACACCTCTAGATACACACCGCCTCCAGAGAGCTGCTCAGATCCCCAATATACATGTGATATATCTACCATGACGCACACCGCCTCCAGAGAGCTCCTCGGGTCTCCAAGACACACCTGAGGGATGCATCTCTGCTATACATCACCCGCAGAGAGCTATGCCTCACGTGGTGAGGCCATATGGGAGATCCATGAGTACCATTTCCCCTGGTTTTAATTCCACCCCAAACTCCTTGCAATAATGACACTCCCATTTTTGTGCCCTCACAGACCGTATCCATCATCACAGCCAGGAGCACGGGTCCCAAAGACAGGGGTGTATGGGGAAGCTTGCCTAGGAAGTGCCATTTCTGGAAACCTGGGCGTCACCAAGGCCATTGGCCAAGGAGAGATACGGAAGCAACTGGGTGACTTCAGGGCAAAACAGGGCAGAAACCCCTAAACATGGAAAATTTGGTGAAAGGGGTGAAAGGACAAGATGCCCCTTGACTTCTCAGGCAAGCATAGGTTGAGAGACCTAATCTGGGTTATCCTAAATGCTCAGAAGGGGCTTGAGTCCAAAACTCTTCCACCACAACAGCAGCTGAAATATCTTTAGGGATATTTATGATCAAGAATATAAAAAAAAAACCCTATGGGCTCATGCCTTGGAAGAGCATGCACAGGCTGACGCCAAATACGCAGGAGGAGGAGCTGGGACTTGATTTGCAGTGGATTTATCCTGACAATGTGATGAAAAAGCTCATGTTTTGCAGCAATCCTTCATCCCTGTAAAGACTTTTTTCCATCTCATGGGAGAGATTTTTGTCATCTGGACTCACCATATGAACAAAACATGAGGAGCGGAGGAAAAGGAGCAGATAAGTAAGGCTCTGACAGTGCTAAAAGAGATCTGCTAGATTGATTTTCATCCTTGGAGATGATCAGGGCAGAGGTCCTGGATGCCGTATGCATGTAGGACAAAAATACGGGCTTGTGCAGCTTCTGCACAGAAGATGCCATTTTGGTCCCCATCACGAAGAGCACCAAGAGCCAACCCCACCAGGGACAGCTCCCTGAACACCCTTGCAGAGGGAGGTAAGTCTTTCTGAGCCAGCGCACACTTTTAGTGACTTCAAAAGGCATCCTTTGAAGTTTAGCGGAGGCCTTTGAAGTCCTCCCGACGCAAAAGGGAATGGAGGAGATGCCTCCTTCAGGATGTTCCACCGTGGGCTATGCAAGCCAGCAAGATACGTGGTGTTCTGGGCACTCAAGGTTGCATGGAGCGTATGCCGGAGGGTGAGAAATAAGGCACCATTAATGACAAGCCATCAATCCCCCAAAATGCCCTAATCAATCCCCAAAAATGCTCTAAATCCCGATCTACTCGACCTGACTAACATCCAGCAGCGGAGATGGGAATCCAGCATCCCGGGACCTCAGCCTGTACCCAGGCTGCAAAACACCAAGGGCATTCCTGTTAATAAAGATTTAATTAAGTGTAAGGGAATGCTAATAAAGCTGACATTTAGCAAAAAACAAAGTCCAGGAGTTTTGCAAAACATCTAGGATTTTAAAGCAAGAAGGCTTTACCTAGCGTTTCGCCTTATTTCCAATGTGAGCAGATCATGATGCTTCAACCTCATCACATCATTGCTGTGTAATTGTGACTACCGTTTTTTAATACATTTAATGCCAGCTCCTCTGACATAAGTGGAAACAATGAATGCTGAAATCCCTAATAACGATGCTGGTTTTTTACTGAATTAATTGTATACCCCGCACTACTCCCAGGGGTCCCTCGCAAGCTGTACTGGCCCCAAACTTTACACCCATGGGGGAAACCCAAGAAACCCTGTACACGTGAGAAATAGTATAAAGGCAGAAATCAAAGCTCAAATTTCAGTTTAACTCTTTAAAGAGCTCCAGGGGGCGATCGTGACTCTCCAAGCACTTTGGCAACACCTGCTGCCATCTGCAATGAGGACTATTGCAATAAAAACCTTTGATTTGTTGGGTTTTTTTCCCCCCACAGTGCAATTTCTGTAGCATCTCCAGCCTCTGAGCAAGGGCTGGGGCCGCAAGGTGGGGATGCTCAAAGGTGCAAAGAGCAATATGGTATTTTCATCCTTCTACCTGCCCGGTCCCACAAGTGATGCACTAACCCCATCCTTGCTCAGAGAGAGTGAAAAGATTTAAGACATGCCCGTACCCATGCAATATTTCTGTATTTCTGCAAAAGCAAAAACCATTTCACCGCAAAACACGCTCTGGGAGAGACGAGCCCATCCGAGCGCCACTATAGGTGATTTGCATTATCCGAAGGGGGCACGTATGGAAATATCGGACACCCCCGCCCCTGGACGCGCACATGTGCGCACATCTAGGCCCGGGGAACAAAAGCGGCCTCGCTACGCCGCGCCGATAAATAATGGAAAGTCAAAGTGCCCTGCAGAAGCGGCACCATACTGTTCGGCCTCAGGCGAGACGGAGGAAAATTTGGTACCCACGAGGTCTGGAACAGTGGGATTAATAACACATCAGTTTTAATGCAGGGTGGGTTGGGTTGGGGTTGGTGGTTTTTTTTCCCTTTTCCTTTTTTTTTTTTTTTCTGCTTCACAAACAGCAAAGTGAATGTTTGAGCATCTCGGCGGGGGGTTAATGAGGACTCTGATTAGTTATTCAGATTTGCCGATGCTGCCTCTATCCATCCTCGGATGGGGGAATAACGGGAAAAGGTTTGCAGAAAAAGCTCTTAAAGACGACCTGCTTGGCTTTTGCAGCTCAGGTTTTGGGAGGTTTGTGTCGTGGGGGTCCCCAAAACTGAAATCCTAGTGCCAGCTTTGGGGCGGAAAAGCACATTTTTCCATCATTTCGGGGGGGGAAGGGGGGTGAAAAGCTGCCACATGTTGGGCCACGGTGATTCCTATACAGGCTCAAGGGAAAATATTTGGATTTGTGGTTTTTTTTCACATGAAAAACAAATTCTTGGGTGCTTTTAATAAAATTTGTGTGCAATTATGGTCAGAGGTACATGACTAAAAATGACGGATGCGTGGATGCAAGGACGCACAGATGAACGGATGCATCGATGCACAGATGCAAGGACACACAGAGGCATGGAGGCAAGGATGGAAGGAAGGGCAGACCATCCTGTAAGCCACCACCGGGCTGCAGAAATGCAACATCATCCACTGTTGAAGTATTTTACACACCTTCCCATAAAAGTCTAAGAGAGAGCTTTATGTCCAAGCAAGGAGCTCACCTCTTTTGCTCTTTGGCCCAGAAATATTTTAAGCAGGTTGAGCTCACCCACAGCTGGTATATTTTGGGGTTCATTTCTAGATTTAGGCTTTTGTTCTTCATCTGCATCAAAAAGAAAAAGGCAACCTGAGAAAATAGATGGCAGGTGTCCGAAATGATGCTGCAAAAAGGCTTAAAGGATGGCGCCAGAGCGGTGTTTCGTGGCACTGCAAAGCGGGCTCGTCAAAAAAAATAGTCATTATTTTAGGATACACTTTAGGATTCATTATTTCTTCGTCAAGAATATTTTAAGGATGGATGAGATGGTGACAGCACTCACTCAACGGTGAATTCATCCTGGCGATGAAGGTCAGCACTTTATTTCTAGTTGGGTCTGGAGACCCAGTTGGCTCTTGCTTTGAAGATCACTCAACTTAGCGTTCACTGTAGGGTTTTTGGGGATAAACTCCCCGGATTTCATGTCATTCCCCACAACGCCTGCCAGGATCTCAAAAGAAAGACAAACTGGAGTTATCCATCTGATTTTGCAAACACCGGGGCTCTCCATCCCAAACAGGCTCTTTTCCACGGGACCGCCTTCCATATGCTTCGTCTCCGTTTTAAACGGCGCGTTAATTGTTCTGAATTAACAGCTCCAGCTGGAAGAGCAAACAAGCAATTTGCAACCTTAAGATGATGCCCAACTTATCTCAAGTGATTTAAGTCGGGGGCGTTTTTTTGAGGGGAAATCTTGCCTTTCTGGTTGCTCAGAGCTTGGCTACAATCACATCACCAAGAGGATTAATGCACCCATTTAGCAGAAGTGGCTGTTAGCCCATAGCCACAGGAGGAGGCGGGATGGTAGGAAAGAAAGAAGAAATAAGAAATCTCTACATTTGGCTTTACTTTAGAGACAGGAGAAATGCAATTGGTCCTCTTCACTGCTGGGCAACCCAGTGATTGCAGCAGGGCTCATGAATATTTTCTCCCCAACGCACCTTTTTTTCATATTACATTTACATTTTGTTTCAAGATATTCATGCTCTCAAAAAAAAAAAAACAGAAATCTTTCAAGCTTTATCCCTTTGGCCTCTTTCATCTCTTTTTACCTTCTTTTCTCAGCTGCTGCTAGATAGAGGAGGTGAGAAAGAAAGCCATGACGATTATTTGTTTACAAGTCTAGATCTTCAACATAGACAGAATTTGTTTTTTTAAAATTGGCATTTTCACCACTTTAAATCCCTCCTAATATCAGCCAGGGTGTGGGATTCAAGAAGCAAAGTCCACCCCCATCTCCCCACCCTGTCATGCCTGGTTTCAAGAAGAACAAACGGTGCTGGCAGTGAAAAGGACTCTTCAGAAATGTTATTTCTCCTATGGGAACGCATAACTGCTTTGGAAATGCAAGAAAAGCTGTCCATGATTACGACCAAGCATCTGCTGCCAGACCGAGTGGAAACTCCTCTTGCTACCCCAGCCAAGGCTGGGTTGGGAGTCAATGTCCGTCAACCCCTAACGGCTTTCCAAGAGCATCAAGGTTGGGTCCCATCAGATGACCATCGTTGTGGATGGAGTAATGGTCCTCCAATAAGGTCTTCTGCTGAAGTCAGGACAGCTCGTCTCCGTTTTACAGGGGAAAAGGGGTTTAAGTGTGTCCTGAAGACACCAAGAAGGGACACAAAGGCAAGCCTCAGTATGGACGCTGCATCGAAATGCAATGATGCATCCTTCTCCAACAACAGGAGGTACCTCCAAAACACAGACCCGTGGGCCAAGGCCATGGGCCATGCCGCTGGGACTTGAGCAGCCTTGGATGCCTGGATCCCCGGGGCCAAGCCGCGCTACCTGGCGACCTCCTGGCTCACGTATAAATTAACAGGAGAAGCAATAATCACTTTGGCACCTTCCCTGGGCATGGCAGGCCTCGATAAAAGCCCAAAATTCAAGGGAGGCAGCCTGACACCTCACTATTCCCAGCGCACCCTGTTACGCAGATTAATCCTTCTTGATGGAGAATTACAATTAGGGCTCCGTCTTAAGGAGATATCAGCAATCAGATATCTTATCAAATGCCACCTCAATTATTCAAATAATCCCTGGCTCTTAGATTTGGGTGCTGTTTAGGGAAAGCAGTCCGATTAATGTGCTGACACTTCCCCATCACGTCCAACATCCTCAACTTCATGTCTGATTACAGAATTTGCATTCAATTTAATTTTTTCCATCTGGAGTAAATGAATAATCCGAGTACCTACCCCAGCCTTAATTACATTTGTTAAATTAAAAACCTGGGATGTGAGAAATCTAAATGCATGTAGCTCCGTGGCCAGACAAACCTGCATGTTCGACCTGCCGCAGCCCTACCATCTCCTGCTCCAATTTCTCTTCCTTCCCCATAGCCATGCATCAAAGAAATTACAACTAGAAAACAAAAACTCTTTCTAAACGATGAAACAATAGCTGATCTTTTGACATTTCCAGCGCCGTTTGCAGGGGAATGAGATAAAATGTAATAAATTCATATACTTCTGTGTGTTTCTTGGCTCCAGCAGCTAAAATTTCCATCTCTTTATGCAGGAGTCCTGGGGAGCAGAAATCCTTGATAATGCCAAACAATTCAACACTTTATTTTCTCTTTACTCCGCACCATGCAAAACACAGGCTTCAAGCTGCCAGCTGCTGGGAGTGAAACCAGATGCCACATCCCTTTTCCATATGGAAACAGAAATCACCCCGTCTGGGGGCGCGCGCGCTCCCCTCCATCGCAGCCCTCCATGACCCCAGGGTTGCTACCGGGACATGGCAAAGCCTCTCCCCAGCAGCAAAAAAAAAAAGCACTGCAACGGTGCAATTGTCATTTTTTACACTCAACCTAGTTCGGGCCAGATCCCGGTACCATCAGCCCCGGAGAACAGCAGGGAAGGTTTGCCCCAAGCCACCAAATTTCCTAATTTTAAAATACAAAGGTAAATAGGGGGGTGGAAATAAAACCACTGAACTTGACTTGGTTTTTTTTAAAATAGCTTTGCAGAAGCTTGCTAAATGCCCCTTCATTTGCAGAAGATGAAACTTAAAAGGCTGGAATTAATAGGTGGACTCAAGGTGGTGGCAAGAAAAGTGTCCAAATAATTAAAGCATAATTAAACATGAATGGAAGACTAAGCATTTCCAGCTCTGGCCATTTTAGGAGCAATACTCCCTATATCGCGTGATGCAAAATGTCCAATAAATATATTTGGGAGTTGATCTAGATGTCAGCGACAATGAAAATGTTCAGGAAAGTCTGTTCTTAGCGCTCCCAAAGACTGAATTAAATAACTTACGTGTGAGTGAGTGCAATGGTAATAATCGCCCCCAGTTTGGGGCTTGCAAGACCGGTAATAAAACACGGCTAAAAATATTCAGGAAAGCCACGCTCGGGTAAAGTGAGACAGGTGAGAGCAGAGCCAAAAATAGCTTCTCCCTTTGCTCCCAGTGTGCTCGCAGCTCAGGCAACATTGCTGCACTCCGGGGAAGCTGGATTTGACTCCCCACCCCCAAAAAAATCCTCTCAGAGGGGTGTAACAGAGCGTGCCCCCCCCCCCCAGGCACAGCAGCAGGATTTGGCCATCAGAGAAATCCCCTCCGAGCAGGCGGCTCGGATGCCGTCTGACGGACGTTGCAGTTCCTCATCCTTTCTGGCTTTCTTCTGCTTTGTTTTGAGTTAACAGTTATGGTGCCGGAGGAGAAAACATCATGTTTTAGCAATGAGGTCCCCAGTGAGGCTGTTTAAAAATTAATTGGTGCCATGCAACATATTAGCGATGAATAGTAATTTTAGCTTTTGTACCTACTTCATCGCCTTCTACACTGTCGTTATTCCAGCTTTTCTATGGTCCTCCCAGCCAACCAGGACCTAATATGGAGGGTACCTGAGGAATTGCTGCCGGTGTCTCCTGGAAACACCCCATTCGACACCAAACACACACCACCACCATGTGTCTTCTGTTGAGCTTTTAAATAAATTAAGGTCATGGTTGCTGAGCTGGCCAGAAGGTAAGAATCTGCTCTGCTCACGGAGCAGGTTCTCATCATCCCAAAACTGCAGTCGTCCAAGGGCACGAGCCTGACTGGACACCCCGTGGCTCCTGTGCAAGGTGGGTGTTGTGGTATGGAGGAGGTTGTGGGTCCTGGCTTCATGCAGGATGGACGGTGGAGATCCTCCATGGGTGGAGATCCCCCAACCCTGGGGATGGAGAACCTTCAAGGATGGAGAGCCCCCATCCCCAAGGACAGAGATCTGCCAACCCCAAGGAGGAAGATTCCCCACCAGCCCCAAACCCAAGGGGGAAGGTCCCCATAACCCAAAGACTGAGACCCCCACAACTCCGAAGGTGAAGACACCCAAGCCTCAAGGAAGGAGCTCCACAAAACCCAAGGATGGAGAACCTCCTAACTCCATGGATGGGAATCCCCCCAACCTCAAGAATGGGGATCCCCCAACCCCAAAGGCGGAGATCTCCAAAACCCAAGGATGGAGACCCCCACACCTCAGGGATGGAGATCTTCCTAACCCCAAGTACTGGGGTCCCCCCAAGCCTGAGGATGTGGTTCGCCAAACTCCCAAGGACCCTCACAACCCTGAGGATGGAGATTCCCCAAACTCCAAGGATGCAGATCCCCCAATCTAAGAATGGAGACCTTCCAAGGAGAGCGAACCCTCCAGCCATGAGGATGAAGATCCCCCCAAAACCCAAGGTTGGAGACCTCCCCTTCCCCAATCCCAAGGAGGGCGATCACCCCCTGGGACCTCACCGGCTGCATCCCTTTTACCCCACACCGCACTGGGCAGGACCTGGCAGCACCACCCTGGTCCGGTGATGGCCACCCCCCCAAATCAGAACCCCAAATGAGCCACCATCCCGCTCCTTTGGGCAGCGAGCAAGGCGGCGGGGACCAGGGAGCCTTGCCGCGTCAGCCGCCTTCAGGTGGATGGCAAAGCTGAGGGGAATTTGCAGGGACATCTGGAATATATTCATTTTACGGCATGTTTCATATCACAGACAGGTACTTTGAAGCAGTTAAGTAGTAGCAGGGCGGCACGTCCCCATGGGTGGGCTGCGGTTTGCGCTTTCAGCCCGAGCTGCCCCAGCATGACAAAGGGGCTGGGGAGACAGAGCTGACGTTTTCCAAACACAGCTTTGTGCCTCTGGGGGCAAATCCAGAAAGAAATTAAAACCCAAAAGGCCAAAAAAAAAAAACGAAAAGAAAAGAAAAAATAAACCAACCCCCACGTCTAAGTGATGTTGATCCCCGTATCAGGCGATTAACAGTCCCATCACAAATTGTAAATGACTCAGATAAATTAAATGGCTTAGCAGCTGCGAGGAAAGGCCTTTCTGAAGATTCATTTGTTTCGCGGAAAAGAAATTAGTCAGGAATTTAAAATCTTTTCCAGCAGCTTGACGCAGATGCCCTGCCAAAGCCCACATGTTGCTGCTCGCGCAGCCCCGGGATGCAGCCGGCCCCCGAAAGGAAAAGTTCTCTGCGAGCATCCGAAAGAAGGGGGATGCAGGCACGGTCCCATTAGTGCACCACTAACGAGGCTGCACCTCCTCCCAGCAAACCTATTAAAAGCCTCAAGTGATGAAGAGGCCTGAAAATGGGAAGGTTTGACCCAACACACCCCCACGGTGAGAGAAACCCAGCAACCGAGCTGCAATTAAAAAAAAATATTTTAAAAAGGAGACAGTAATGCAGGGAGGGCTCAGAGCAGGGCGAGAAGTTGGGGTTGCACCCCTGGGTGCAGCGAGGTGCAGTGATTCGCCCCCCGAATGCAGGGAGCTGCAGTGATTTACCCCCAGCTGCAGGGAGGCGCAATGATTTCCCCCAGTTGCAGCACGCCCCGGTGATTTACCTGATGGCTCCCACAAACCTCCCCAATTTCCTACTGCTTCCAGGCAGGGGAACACCGGGGCCAAGCTGCATTCACCGCAGATGCTCTTTCTCCTGTGTTAACGCATGGAATTAATGCGTTAAACCTCCCTGCGTTCGGAGGCTTCCCTGGCAAAGTCCTGCTCCCCATCCATGTCCCTTTTAGCTCATGCAGAATTGAGGGGTTTTTCACCTTCAGATGCTATTTTGCCAGCAGCAACATCTCAAAACCTCTTTTAGTGGAAGTTCAGAGGTATAAAAGATGCAAAATGCCCCTAAATTATTCACACAGCGTTTCAATCGAAGCCCCGCAATGGGATAAAGGGAAGGATCTGGTGACAGAGCCACAACCCTGGGATGTCTCCTGGTCTCTATTTGGATGGAAACACCCTTCTTGTATTTACTGGGGAGAAGGGAATGGGGGAGTGGATAAAATAAAAGGGTTTCCCCCAACCAGAATAGGGCTGGAGACAGAAAATGCAAGGAGCACCCCTTTTTCAGGTGCATCCAACCAGAGCAACCCAGTTGCACTTGCCCTTTGGTAACACTGAAGCTTTTCCAAACTTTTACAGGATCGGAGGAGCAAAATTAAAGTGGGGCATGGGAAGAGAAATTGCAAACCAAGAAACCCCACCACGGCAAGAAGGGATAGAAGCAACCAAAAAAACCCAGTGAAAATTAAATAAGAAACTCAGAAGTGATTTTGCATTTCAAATACAGGAGGTTTTCAAAAAGGAAAAGCCCTGAAAGACCTTTTTTCTTCCAGTTTTTCCTCTCTGTTTCATTGAGCATCCAGGTGCTCCCGAGCTGGGATTTCTATTTCTCCATCTCCTACTTGGGGCAAAACCCCAACAACCCAGTGCAAAAAAGAAAAGAAAACCCCTGAAAGTAGGACACCAAGCCCTGCTCAATCCAAACTCAGCTTGATGCTCACTAATTACCCAGTAATAGTATTTATATGCTGCTGGCACGCTCGGAAATGCAGCTCCTAATAACTGAGGTCCGCATCAATATTAATGTCCCGACTTGACTCTCGATACCTGGGGACCGACGGGAGATAAAGAAACATCACAGCAAAGTGAAGGAGGGAAGAAAATGAAATAAAAAGTTGTTTTTCCTCGTGTATGGCAGGAAGGGACTGCTTGAGATCAAATGATGGGATCCCCCCTTGGCGTGTAGCAGCAATAAAAATAAATATGAATTGTAAGTTCCCATCTCTGGGGCATAAATCTTCCAGCTGCAGAAAATTTTTCACCATCCGTAAGCCTTTCCCCAAACTTTGAGTTTCCCCATAGGTAGGAGAAGGCTGGAAAAACTCTGCTTTGCTTGTTATGGGAACGGGTTTCTAAAATTCAGGGCTTTCCCCTTACCTGAGTTACTCCGAAACAACTGGCTTCAAATATTCATCCCCCCCAAACTTCAGTCCACTTTTGGTTGCCCATGCAAAACCTCAAGCTTTGAGTTGGCTCAGCAAGAAATGCCGCTTGAAACGAGCTCCTGAAAAGCATTTTTTTTCCAGCAACGCTTCAATCCGTATGGAAAGAGGGAGCACATCCCCCCCAAATTCGCCAATATTATATTGCACGCGAATATGTACATGAATATTTGCAGAAATGTGGCTAAGCAAGGCATGGCGTGGGTTGCAAACATGCCCCGGCGCCACTCTGGAATTCCATTAAAAACATCTTTTCTTAATAATTTCTACACTTGGCACACCGGGAGCTTTTAGGCAGAGTTTAAACGGAGTTAATAAAGTATTAATAGCCTGCAGTAAGGCTGTGATGGATTTGAGCTGCATGTGCTCCGCGCGCCTCGGCACAAGGTGTTATTAGCAATGTCTGCGCTCAGCGCGCATCAAAAAAAATCATGGAGGTCTTCCATGAAAAATGCAGTTCCAGGAAATCCGATGTTTCTCGGGGAAAAATGCCTATTTTCAGGATATTTTTCCATTAAAATGAAATCTGGCAATTTGAGAGTAAGTGTGGGTGTGACGTTTACCCTGTGGAGCGTTGGGTCTGGTGTTAAACCCCGTTGTTGACCTGTCAAGTAGCGTTGATCCATGCTTGTTATTAATATTCAAAGAAAATTAATAGAAGCCATAAAACTCAAGTCCAGAAATTCACCATTAGGATCTTCCCAGATCACTAGATGACCTCTAAAGGTCCCTTCCAACCTAAACCATTCTATGATTCTATGATCATTGTTTTTCAGTACTTTCATTTCGATGGAAGTTGAGAATTGCCCTATTTTTAGTCAAATTCCAAGCAAGAAAAAGGCAAATTCTGGAAAGATCCTGAAAATGGATGTTCTCCTTCTCTAATAAACCATGGTTATGAACTATTTACTGATGGGGATTTATTCAAGCAGGTATTAAACAACAGCAACGAGTAACACGTTGACCCTTCAGAGAAGAGCCAACCCTGCGTCAGCGACTATAACGGCAACGAGTAACACGTTGACCCCTCAGAGAAGAGCCAACCCTGCGTCGATAACTACAATGGCAATGAGTAACGCATTGACCCCTCAGAGAAGAGCCAACCCTGCGTCAGCAACTATAACGGCAACGAGTAACGCATTGACCCCTCAGAGAAGAGCCAACCCTGCATTGGTGACTACAACAGCAACAAGTAACACGTTGACCCTTCAGAGAAGAGCCAACCCTGTATCGGCGACTACAACGGCAACGAGTAACGCATTGACCCTTCAGAGAAGAGCCAACCCTGCGTCAGCGGCTACAACGGCAACGAGTAACGTGTTGAGCCCTCAGAGAAGAGCCAACCCTGTGTTGGTGACTACACTATGTAGAAGCATGACTCAAGCCAACTGCCCGAAGAGTGCCATAAAAATCAAATGCCGCTATAAGGTGACTTCAGATGTTGCAAGAAATCCCAAGAAAAAAACTATTTATAACCTCATATTGGCAACGTGGGCTGGAAAGAGCGCTCTGCGGTTGTAGGCTTAGCCATCAATTCTGGTCAAACTCGTGACAATCTTTCCAAAAAGCAGTTGAGTGATCCAGTGAAAATGACAATTTTTCATACAGAAATTTTCCCAAAGCTTAAATCACCTCTTTATTAAATATTTCTTAGTTCTAACTTGTGGAAAGAGGCCTCAAGGTCTCTTCCAAGAAGAGCCATCTACGAGAAGTCAGAGGGTAGAAACAAGCCTTTCTGAGGGAAAAAAGTGAGGATTTCCACTCAAGAGATGTTGACTGGCACCACTGGAGTACCCAAAAGCAAACCCTAAAAGAGGACTTTTCTGTCTTTCTTCACTGGGGTGATGGAAGAAGAACCATAAGAAGTAGCAAAACCTTCTTCCAACTCTACGGCTGCAGGTGCCCATCACCTTTTGGGCATTCAGAAACACCGTTTCTCCAACCAAGACCATGTCAACCCACGAGAAGACCCTTCCCCACCACTTCCACCCATGATGAGTGAAAAGGGAGCGCCTTGCACCATCAGCACCAGAGAAAACATCCAAATCACCGCGACTTGGAAATCCCTCCCTGCCTTTCTGCCTCCCAATGGCTTTTTTCCCCCAAGGAACCTCCAAGATGCCCCAAACCTGCCCAAAATCATCACCTACCAAAAAAAATAACTAAAATCAAATGAGAAATTGAGCCAATTAATTAATTGGGAACTGATGTAAGTCAACACGCCACATGACCAACTTGCTGTATGGCCTCCTGTGCTGGAGATGGCTGGTGTATCGGCGCTTGATGTTGGCCTATATTTTATTTACCATGAAATGGGAGCTGCATTGACTGGGATAAATAAGAGCAAAAGCAATTTTGAGGGTCGCTGTAGCTTTTCGGCTCTCCAGTGAGATATTATTGGCTGATCTCCTACACAGCTGCTCCCCGCTGAATAGGCACATCCCACCTCCAATGCCGTTGGCCATCAACAAACATGGGAATAAATACAAGTTTGGGTGGTTTTTTTCAGTTGATGTGACTTATTTGGGGATTTTTAATTTTTTTTGAGGAATATGCAGTGATTCAAGTTAGCTGGAAAAAAATAAAACCCCTTCTTTGCTGTCTCATCCCCACCAAAGCAGGCAGCCGGAGGGGGTCCAGCGTGGTGACCACCGTCCCGCGGTAAAGTGGGTCAGGACTATTTAATACCAAAACTGGGGGGAAATATTTCATTTCTTCAGCAATAAATGCTCCTTCTTCCAAAGCGCTAGTCCAGAACAGAGAAAAACATTAAGTTTTTAAATGCCTCAATGAAATTTAATTTTTGGTTTGAATCAACAGCTTCACTCGGTGCCATTTTAATGCTATTTTAAGTTGAAATGTCAATTGGAAACTAACATTTAAAAATGTCAAAACATTTCACGTCTGCAGACGGAGCCGATAGTTTTTTGCCTCCATGTGTCCAAACAGAAAACGCTTTTGGAATTTTACCGTGAAAAAAAAAAATATTAAAAAAAAAATCAATATTTTGACTTCTTGGAATGAAAACAAAGCTAAAATATAATATTTCCTCCAGGATGCAAACAATATTTTCTGACAAGCTGTAATCACCAAAAAGTAATCTGAACCAAATGTTTGCTACCACGGTCTGTTATAGCTACACGGGAAGAGAAGAGAAACAGGGATTTTTGTTATTGTAGAGTCTCTGAACCCTTTTTTTGCCAGTTATTTCCGTATTTCCACAGCTTTTCTCTATTATATCCCAACAGGATAAAATTAGGGTGCAGGAAGCCCCTTCCACCATCCAGAACCATTTCCAATGCACTGATTTCCATTAATAGCGGGGAAAAAAACCTGGGAAAAAAAGATGTTTTTTCTCCTCTGGAAGAGGCAACATTTGATTTTGGGGGGGTTTCGGTGTATTTTACATTAATGACACTCCCCTCGCCCCCATCAATTTGGGGGATTTGGGGGGAAATGGCACCAGGAGTTTTTTCCCGCGCTTGCACCAGCTGCAGGGAGCACATGCACGGGGGGTGGTTTTTTTATCCAGTCTACATGTAATTTTCCAGTGATCTCACCTTTTAAATTCCTGTCTCGGCCAAAAAAAAATAAAAAGAAGAAAAGCAATCCAGGGCAGTTGAAGTAAAAAAAAAAAAAAAAAAGAGTTTTACTGATTTTTCTGGTTCCAGGAGCGGGGTGTAAAAACGCAGCGTTGCAAAATGGGATGAAAACCTGCGCTTTCGGAGCCATCGCCAGGGCTGTAAAGCAAGTTTTTCACCCCGGAGCTCACAGTTCCATCGTCCTCAATGGAGTGGCTCAGCCACCCTCCATCACCTTTGCATCTCACCCAAATTTCTCTTTTTTCCCTTCTTTTTTTTTCTGAGCCGGGGCTACAGCCCCGCGCGGGGAATAAGCGCAATTATCTCGTCTCGCCACATTTTTCCAGCCCTGCCTGAGGTTTAATTAAAGCCAAGCGAAAAACACAGAGGAGAAGCGCTTCGTTCCGATATCGCNAAGCGCTCCGTTCCGATCCCGCCCCATTGCAGGGGGCGGGGAGGAGGGGGAAAAAATAGGAGGGAAAAAAAAAAAAGGGAAAAAATAAAACCTTTATCGTAGACTTTTTAATTTAATTTAGCAAACCTTCCTGGGTATTGCTCCTTTATCATATTTCCTTTAAAAA
>VZTV01114702.1:0-13311 GCA_013400875.1 Anhinga rufa | reverse complement strand
GTGCATGTGTGTACGTGTATGTGCACGCGGGGCGCAGCCATGCACCACTCGCTTTGCTCAGCAAGGATTTGTCACAGTCGGGTGCCAGCCAGCCCCGCAGTGGGTGCCGGCCCCGCAGGGTGGGTGCCTGGCTCTCCCGGCAGCGAGCCCAGGGGAAGGCTGAGCCCAGGGCCAGGCGTGCTCATCGGTGGGGCTCTGCAGAGCATTAAACCTGCTGAGCTCCAAGTACCTCCCCACAGCAAATGATGTTAAATCCACAAATCGTCCCAACGGCACCATCGTTACGATCCACTGAACACGTGTCCCCTTAGGAGCAGGTAGGTGCCTCTCCTAAATCCACTTCCAGGCTCTCCCCAGCGGCACGTGGTCCGATCCGTCACCAACCCAAGCGGGCAGGCATCGATCTGGCCCCAACTGATGATAATTGGCAGTGGTAACTCAGAGCCGCGACCGCCCGCGTCTCCCGCCTCACCCTCCGTTGCCATCGGATGTTTATTTGATCTCAAGCTCCCTGGTGCTGCGGAACAGAGATTTACCTGGTAGCACTGGGACAGGCACAAGGACCTGCTTGGGAAGCTGGGCTGGGCACTCACTGCTGTGGTGAGTTTGCTAGTGCTCGGGTGGCAGTGGTGCATGCAGCAGGGCGATGCCCTCGAGGCAAACCAGCCGCCTGGCTCAATCTGCCAGGCTGCTCCCTCGGGGCCAGGGGATTTAGCGTTAATCCGGATCATTTCCCCGATCTGGGTCACGGCTCTGTGGACGCCCGTGCCAACGCAATGGAGGGGTGTCTGGGGGCAGAGGGGCGGCACCTGCTCGCCCCGGAGCGGGGTGCGGATCCGTCCAGCCCCCGCTGCTGGGAGCTGCCGCCTGCTGAGCAACCTGCACGGGACCCCCAGGCTCTGCAGGACCCCCGTGTGCAGCAACCACTGCCCGGCAAAACCCTCCAGGACTCTGGGCAAGGGGAGAGAGACGCCCCTCCCTCGCTTCCCTGAAGGTTCCTGGGTTGGGAATTAGGAAAAAAATCCAAACTTTTTTTCTTCTTTTAAACAAGCAAGATTCGGTAAACTGCAGGGTTATCCTGGCACCACCGGCTCAGCCCCAAGAGTCTCTCTTCCCTCTGACACTTGGGCATATATTCAAATAAAACCATAAATCCCTGAGGATTATAACACGGTCTAATAAAGCACTAAATCCACATGCTGGCACCTCCTTGCCCGGCAGCCCTTGGTGAGGGGACGGAGGCATGGTGCCAGTCCCCGGGTGCAGGGCTCCTACGACGGCGGCTCTGGGGACGTCCACCCTGAATTGCGGCACTCCCGGCTGGAGTCCCAGCTCATTTACATGCGTTTCAGGGCATGTTATTTCATACTCTGCAGAGTTAAAAATAAATCTTCCCTCTGCCTCCAGCTCTCTCCGCCCGCCTCTTCAGCTGAGGGGTGATTTGTTTGCGTTCAGATACAGTCACTCACTGAGTGATCTGGTGATGGGTCTTCCTGTGTCTGCACCACCACCTCCCTGAGGCCTGGCTCGGCCGCTTGCCCCATGGGGACAGAGTCCCAGGGTTGCAGCAGCCGTTCCTGCAGGCTCCTGCCTGCCCTTCCCGCTGGGAATCCAGGGAGTGACGGGAGGTGGATGTCAACCGGACCGGCTCCAGCGAAGCTGGTCTTCCCTGGATTTGAACCTGGAGCTCTGCTGAGCCTCAGCATTCAGAGCTGATGCTTGAATCCACCAACCCACAGATGAAGAGGGTCAGTGGAGGAGGCACACTTGGGGTCGATGGTTCCCGACAGTTAAACCCATCCGTGCTCTCCAGCCCACCCCTGTCTGCACCCAAAGTCACTTTGACTGCGATGATTTAGGAACCAGGAGCCGTGACCACCTCTGCTCCAGCCTCAAGGGCCTTGAGAGAAACACTGCGGTGAGCGAGGTCCCGCAGCCCCGAGGGATGGGGCAGCCTGCAGCCATCTGCTGACAGAAGGGCACAGCACTGGGACAGGGCCCGGGGACAGTGCCAGACACCCAACGCCCAGGAGACATCACCTCGCCTCCCGGGGAGCATGCAGCCACGCTTCCCTGCTTCCGTAAAAGCTGACAGGTCTGTTTTGGCCCCAAGTGTGCCATCCTCCAGCTCTTCTCTTTGCCCACAGCAGAAAAACAAGGCAAGAGACGCTCTCAAGGGGACCCTGTGCTTCTTTCCTTTTCACTGCACAAACTGTTCCCATTTCCCAGCTCTTAAATACCTGGCATCTGCAGCAGATTCCTCCCAAACGCTGGCCAAGAACCGCACAGGACAGTCCTACGCACGGCACTGCTGGGGTGGGAGCATCGCGTGTCCACGCTCCATCATCCCAGCTGAACTGCAGCCCTCAGGCAGCCTCCTCTGGGATGGGGCAGAAAGGCAGCAAGAGGTGAGAAACGCCTGATACAACCTGAGCCAAGGCAGCAAACGGGGTGGGGAGTGGGGAAATGGGGGGGGAAAAAGGATGAAAGCTGAGGTGGGCACATTCAGAAGAGAAATGCAGCACCCACCCTTCATGGCAAGTTAATTAACATCAGACAACGACCTGTGGCATGAGGAACGCTCTTTGTGTGCTCTCACAAAGGCCAGCTGAGGCTCAGCCCCGAGTCATGGGCTTGAGATTGGTTTCAGCCTTGGCAAAAAAAGTGAGGGCAGACGGTTGCCTTCTGGCCTCAACCCTGGCGCAGCAAGCAGAGTCAGCCAGGCAGCGGGTCCGTGGCTGTAGGGCAAGGTCTGGCAGAAGCTGAGGTCCCTCCCTGAGGCTGAGGCAGGGTGCAGGCACTCTTGCGTTG
This sequence comes from Anhinga rufa, assembly GCA_013400875.1. NCBI lineage: Eukaryota > Metazoa > Chordata > Aves > Suliformes > Anhingidae > Anhinga > Anhinga rufa. The sequence goes on along the minus strand of VZTV01114702.1, from coordinate 10,500 downwards.
TCCCAGCAGTGAACCACGGGTATGCGAGGTATAGATCAAACCCGCACGAGGACCTGTCACCATCTCGTACCTGCCACCATCTCGTACTGCCCTCCTGCCTGTCAGGGAGAGGGGACACGCAGCCAGTCCGGTTCCCCCACGGCTGAGCTCTGAATACACTGCGCCTGTCACACAAAACTCTACCTTTACATTTATTTATAGCAGGAGGCTGGATTTTACTGAAAACATGAAAATAGGATTCAGCAGTAGCCCAATAATTATTTCAAGTGTGGTCATTTTTACTGCCATGAATAAAAAATAAAGCTGCTCTTCTGAAGTTAACGTCTATGGTTTCCCCACGTTATATACGAGTGAGGGCCTTGATTTAGTATCGTACAATAGAAAAGTAAAACAGAACAATAAATCCCATTCACACAGTTCTTGTAAAAAGCTATCTATTTCAGTTTTGATCGTATAAAAAAACAAGAGAAACCGGACAGGGAATATACAAGCCACATATAGAATTTAAACAAATTTTGCCAATTTCAAGTGATCTGGGTAAGGATTTAATAGTCGGTGGTATAGCCAAAACCAAATTCCTTTCAATTCCAAATTTTCCTTCCTCCTCAAAGAAGAGGGGGGTGGAAAAAAGCTGTACAGCGAGACCACGCAGGCATTACAGCCTGCGAGAGGGCAGCTTGTCACATCAAGCTGCTTCAACATTTTTCCCACCGCCACAAGCGTGAGGAGGGCTGGCACCGGTGAGAAGCAAGTCAATCCGACTTCTGTAAACCAAGGATCGCGAGGGCACAAATCCCACCATCTCTGCGTCGGCTTCACTGGATCTCCCCCATATACAGTCTTTTGTCGCTGGATGCGGAGAGTACTGAGGGAGAGAGAGAGGGGGAAGGGAGGAATATGAAAATTAAAACAACGGTTTGAGTCCTCCACTAACAGTGCGCCATTTGAATTGAACTACTCATTTCGCTTGCTGTAAATGATCTAGAAAGCCAAATTTCATTTGCTCCCCAAAATCACTTCATGGAATTACTACTCTGACACCTAATCAGACGCTGTGTATCATGGCTGCCATTCTCCTGTCCCGAGGCAGGCATAACGCCGTACCGCATGTGATGTCTAAGCGTTAAAATGGTAAAGAGAGGAGTATAAAACGCTGTTAACACTCTCTGGCATCCTCGAGCATTATTTTCATTGCAAGGACTGTTCAGATTACAAACCGGGCACTGCCGTCAGGACTGCATGCCGCTAGAGGGCACAGGCTGGCCAGGAAAGCCTTGCCGGGATGTTGTTATTTTATCAGAACAGGCAAAACACAGCCGGCACCCAACTACAACGCGCCACTGAACCACCTTCAGCCAGAAAAGGCTGTTCAGGGAATTCAAGACACAAGCGCTGAAGGAATACGACCGTCCCGCCCCAGAAGCGCTGTTCTTGACACTGACAATGGTTTCACTCAAGTCCGGGAGAGATTTGCAGGATTTCTGCTCAAACTCACAGACTGGTGTCTGCCAGCGTGCTGCATTTTGGCTCCCCATGCACCCTCCTGTGCAGACAAGTATTGTGGAGTGGGTGCAGTGATTTACAAGATTAACATTGCCAGATGTTAATAAAAATCAATTGCATAACTCGCATGCCACGCCTGGATAGGTTTTTAATTTTTATTTTAAGCTGAGTGATTGATTCACAAAGAGGAGCTCAGCAGAATACAATTGCAAACAACCCGCTCCAAACCGGAGAGGAGATTGCTTTGCTCTTCCAGCACAGTCTCCGATCTGAAGACAGGGCAATGAATAACCAAGGAACAAACCCATAACTCACTGCCCTGCTGCAGAGACTGTCATCCTCAGCACAACCGAGCTCTTGGCTTCACTTTGGGGTTGACTCTTGTCAATTTTTGGCTGGAGCAATGCGGTGACCTGGCTGATGGTGCAAGTGTTTCCATAGAAACAAACAGCACCCTGCGGTCCTGCCTGGGCCGCACACCGTGCCAGGAAACCTGGCCTCAGCTAATGCATGGTGGTTGAAACGGTCCTGAAAAAGCCACCAGCACTGATACGTGGCATCACGTGCAGGACACCTCTAGACCGGGGACAAAACCCAGCTTTCTTTGCTTCCTACAGCTTTTGGGTAAGTTAAAGAGACCCCAGGCTGGAGACATGCTCCCAGGTGACCACTGTCCACACATGATCACCAAATGTATGGTTATATCCCTGGTGTCCAAGCCCAGGTACCCCAAAACCTTTTTGCATGACCCTTGGGAAGTCTGGACAAGCCCTAGGCAGTGGCAGCCAAGCCACAGCTCACGGCCACCCACAGGTGACCAACAGCCCAGACCACCAGCCACCCTGCTGCTGTATGGGTGCCCCCACCCAGGTCTCACCCTGGACAGGACACAGAAGCAAAGCCCCTGTGCTCAGCTCAGAACCCCAGGGCATACCCAGCCCAACTCCTGTNAGAGTCATTGTGAGTGCAGGCATTTGAGAAGGGAAAACAGCCGCCTCCCACACCAACGGCTTCTTCCTGCAGCGGTTCACCACCCGGGCTGAAGTAGATGCAGCTCTTAGTGTGAATAAACAAGGAGCTTCTCAGGAGCAAAATGCTGCGCTGCCAAAGCCAGAAGAGCAGAGGTCTGAGCAGCTAGGAGCTAACATACCAACTTGGTGTTAAAAGCCTCACCACCGTCATGGCACGGCAGCCCCATCTCACCCCTCGGGGCACGGAGATGGATATGAACGCGTGAGGCTGTAGAGACCCCCAATATAGCAACAACGCAGTGAGCTAAGGGAGAAAATTAGTGTTGGGAGTGGGAGGAAGGTTCTCACCGTCACAAATGTCTGCCTGCAAGCCCTGTGGTCACCCTTGGTTCAGGCTGGCAGGCAAGCAGTGAGGAAGCTCTTGGGTGCTCCCCCAGCCCCTGCTACAGTGTAATCCCTCACAGCCAACAGCTTCATATACAGATTTCTTCCTGCTGTGCCATTAAAGTTATGATTCCCTGCCCAGCATTTACTAGGGGCTGATCAGATTGCACTGAGCCCTTTGATTAACCTCCTGCAGGCCTTGCCGCGGGCTCCCACTGCTGCCTGAGCACCACACCTTGGCTGAAGGGCAGTGCAGAAGCCACCGGGATCCTCCAGGTAGGAGGTCAGAAAGAAACGTTGGGCACCCAGCACAGATCAGCTTTCGTATTAGTCTTATAAATGATCTCACAGAGCGGGGCAAAGGGTGCCTTGCTGCAAATCACACCGTATCCAAGATCACTGCTTGTCCCCCATGGTGTCGACTGCTGCCTGCACGGTGTGGCGGCCACATGCAGGCTCCACTGGGGAGCAGAGCAATGCTTTGATCCCGGTTACGGTAAGCATCCGTAGGAGCGAGTGGGTTTTTTTAATACATCAAAATGAGAGGAGTCCTGAGCAACATCCTACAACCCAGGTGAAGCGACGCTGCACCTCACCTGTACAGCAACGCTGCATCCCTCCCTCCCAAACACAAAGGCCTTGCCACGTGAGATGGCATTTGTTAAAAGGCTCACGGCTCTGCAAAAAAATCGGTGGCTCAGGAAAGCTGCCAGTTCTGGATTACACTCACTCTGCTTTCTCGTTTTGCTCTTTAGGGAGGTGACTGGCAGCTAAAACAAAATCTGATGGCGTGGAAAATGGAAGCAGCAGGGCAGTATGTGGCCAGGTTTGGCATGAAGGGTGGCTCTGCCGCCCGCACACCCCAGAGGTATCGCTATGGCTATTTACAGGGGACTGTAGAGCATGTGGGCATGGGGACAGCCCGTAAAAGCAATCTACTGCATTACACTCCTCCAAAGGAAGGTTGCTGCTAATGCCACTGTGCATCCCCATGTCTCACCTGCATGAATTCAAGCGTGCTGGGGCTCAGCAGCCCTTTCATCAGCCCCGTGAGCAGCCCAAGCCCCAAATACCAAGGCCGGACCGTTTCAGGATTATCCAACACTACCAACAATGGGTTCCTCAGTTTCACCCATTCCTTTCTATTTGTCGGGGCTTTGTGGACCAGACGAAGAACAAGATTTGCTTTTACAATTAGCCTGTCTTTTAGCTGAAGTAGAAGTGAGCTTCTTCCCCCTGCCCAAAAAGCACTGAATCATTTATAGCACTTGCTGGCTAGGTAGAGAGGACACTGGATACCAACACAGAGCAGATCTGCTTTGTTAGGAGCATTCATTTTCAGGCTGGTGCTATTCTTTGACTTATTTTCTTTAAGCACATAAAAGGGAAAAATTCCAAGCCTGCAACTTAAGTCACGAGTGTTACCTAAAGCAGCATTTGTTCAAGCACAACTGTTTTATCTAGCAGGCAAGACTTGCATCAAATGCTTTCTCAAAGTGCTCTCCTGCTCTGTTTTTAATTTGGTATTGCAAAGCAGGCAAGCACTTTAAGTAGCTGATTTTACTACAACCCTTTCGAAAGGCTCAACAGCAAAAAAAACCTTCAGGTAATTGTCCCTCTGACATAAACACACACTCCATGCAATGCAGAGGAAGAGAGTAATCATTGGGAAACTATTTTGTACTCAGACAAATGAAATGTTTGTTTAATCTCATTTTGCTTTCCCAGCAGATATTCCTCAAAAAAACCCCAACTTTAAAAGCTCAGAGACAGCAGAAAGATTGGAGTGGCCTTGTCTAACCTGCCCCGAGACCTGGCTGCATGCTCTTCCCCACAAACGTCACAACAAAGCTGCTCTCGGACCACAGAGCTACTTCAGCACCTGCGGAACTAACCTAATGGCCTGAGACTTCCAGCCACCCTTCACTGCTGAACGCATCAGCCACAGACACAGCCTGGGCAGGCTAACACACAGGCATTCCTCCACCACGTGCACGGCCGTTACTGCCCAGCAGGACTGGAAAGGAGAGTCACGCCTCAGCCACTTGCTGTGACAGCTGGCCCCACTATATCTGGACAGTGGGGGCTAAAGTTCTCCCTATCGTCTATCAGAAACTCATTAATTTGCTGATTACTACTGCTCCGTGCCCTGGACTCCAGCCTGCAGGAATTCCTGTCTCGATGTCACTGGGAGTTTGTCTGGATTTGCTCCAGTGGAGGCTGGTGTCCTTCAGGGTGACCTTCAGTGACTGGCACAGACTCTCTGTTGGCTTCCTCCCTCTACCTGTTTTGCTCCTCAGTTGCCTTAGTTTACGGAATATCTCATTTAAAAGTCCAAAATGTGCTAATTTAGTCAGATCTTTATTTCTTCTTACTCATTAATTAAATTAAGGATCAAAAATGATCCTTGGAACACCACTGGTGCCTCCTACAGGCTGCCAAGCAGCAATTTAACTGGTATTTGTGGTCCTTATCAGTGTGATCCCTCACTACACACACCTCCTCAGGCTCCCTGCTTCTCAAAGACTCTCACAAGCATCTGCTGGCCCTGGTGCTGGATCCTGTGGCTGAACATAAGCAGTAATGCAGATCTCTGGTCAGCTTTTAACCATAATAATAAGATTTTACAACTATATGGTGCTCCTCTGCTGTCACAAAGGCAATATAAAGACATCGCTACTGTAATCAGGGCACACAACGCCTGCAGAAGACCACAGGGGTTTGTTCGGGTCTTCGCACCTCTGTGCACAACTCCGAGTCTTCAGATTCATTTTAGACATGATCCAACCCATTTCAGGAGTGCCTGCAAAACTGTTCGGGACTGATGGTAATGGAGGAACGCAGCTGTAACTCACCTGTCGGCCGATCCCCCTGCTATTTTACTCCCATCCGGGGACCAAGAGCACCTCAGAAGATTCTAAAATAAAAGAACATGCACAGATCTATTTCCAAAGGAAGATTTAGTTTTCCCCTTCTACTTGAATTTAAATCACCACGAGACTTTAAATATCACGAGCACTGCTTTAATGATCTCCCTTCGGAAGATGAGATGGTAATTACAGATTTTATTTTATTGCTGGAAACATCCAGTGCCTTGTTATTTTACAGAAAGTAGATAGTAAATGTAGAAAATACTTAATTTACAGCTAATTATAGCCGAACCGAGCAAAGAAGTCTTGTTACTGCGGCTTTAATTGGAATCCCACTTTGTACATTAATCTTTCTTTGAGTTCTTATTAAAGCCTTTCTGGTTTAAACTTGAATTTAAAAAAACAATTTACAGAAAAGTTAATAGCAGCAGCATTTTACAAACAATCATGTTTCGGTCTGCAGTATCCTTACCTTTTCAAAATTATGCACGTTCCCCTGGAAAATCTTTACACATCTCTCTTTAGGGGCAAACGGTCGCACATCCCAGATGCGAACTGCAACAGAGAGCTCACAGTAATTAGCTGAAGCTGGCAGAGACATGGGGGCAAGGTCAGCTTCTGGAAACGTTCCTTTTCCTAAGACATGCTGCTAACAAGCAAAGACCCAGTCATGCTCCTTGTGCTCCTCACACCTAGGTTTCCCCAGAAGCAAAAGGAAACCAGCAGCTTTCCCCTGCAGAAGGCTTTGATGTGAAAGGTCAAATGCAGAAATTTATAACTACACCAAGACCACTGCCAACAGGAGGGGAAAAGTCCAAAACAACTATTACCCAAATGAGCCACAGTCTCCTTACAGGAGCATTTGCTTTATTCTAACACACTCCATGATCATGCTTCTAATCAGATCAGCTTCACTGAGCACCCCCACGCAGGAGACAGGCAGTTTGGAAACTGTGCTGTCACTCCCTGCTGTGGGGAAACAGCCAAACTGCCCTGACAAGAGCCAGACCGAGACTGCGTTCAACTGTCTGCACAAATAACGTGTGCCATAGCTTGTGTCCTCGCTGCCCTTCGGGAGACGTGACAAACCCTTCCGCTGCAGCTGCTCCCTCCCTGCAAAGGATGCGACTGTCACCGCTGTAACAAGAATCCAAGCCTTATCTCTGGAGCCAAACTCCCTTCAGCCCATCCCCACATCTGGCTCGTTTTTCTATGTCAAACAATTCGAGCTGTTCCTTCCTAAACACCAAGGAGAGCAGCATCTGACAGCTGTCGCACAGCCATGCTCTCACAACAGGTAGGACGTACCTGTGTTGTCCATCGCGTTGGAGAGCAGGTAGGAGCCTTCTGAGCTCAGACTGAGGCCTGTCACCGAGTCCGCGTGCCCTCTCATCGTGTAAGTGAGCTTGTTCTGGCGAAGGTCCCAGACCTTTCAGACACAACATTGCAGTTTAACGAAAAGACAGCCAAGACTGTTGGAACTGCTGTTTCCAAAGTGTTTCACACTGGTAGTGATCAGGCAGCTGATGACATCGGATTTCAATTTCAGCTGGTGGGGTCTGAATGGCTAAAATACAAGGCTAGAATTTTATACATCTTGTAGGGAAAATGGAATTTACCTCTTCAAAGACTTCTTACCAAATGTGTCCAACAACCAAGGAGTTAAATGTCAGTAGCCCCATGCATGCAGGAATCCCTCTCTACCTGTCTATTGCTCCCCCAGCTCCCAAATTCCACTGGCTGATGGCACAGAGCAGCAGTTGTCCAATCCCCCAAAGTCCACACTGTTCTTTCCCAAAGAGTTACGGCCTTTCAAGGGGCAGTCAGGACAGATCTCATGTCAGTGCTACACTTAGCCATGGCCCTCTGACAAGCACGTGTTCCCCACGCCTAAGTAAGGCTGGAGCCCAAGGCTAAAAGGACAGTAAGACAGACTAAACCATACAGCTATCAGGAGAATCTCAGTTACCAGCTGAATGAAACACTGAGCTCACTCTTAAATAAGAACTTTCCACACTAGCAGGTGACAAAGTAAGTTGCAAACTGGAGCAGAGGGCAGAGAGTGTAAATGTGTCACCACGTTTTCTTTAGTTTACCTCATATATGGCTCTAGAGCCTCTGGGAGAGGCACAGACTGCCAGAAGAGCCAGCATACCATATCGGCTCTAGCGGGTGACAGCAGTGCTGGGACACCTGGCCAGGAATGCCAGGGCTGTCACATAGCAAACAGCCCTGGAGCAACTCCCTCAGAGTTTATTGGCACTATATCAACAGCAAGGTCGGACACAGCAGGTCTGCATGGTTCTTGTGACTGTAAAATTAACCAACAGGCTTCCATGTTCTTCCCTGACCAACGTGGAGCCTAACGCGCTGCTACAAGCAAGATGTGACGGTATGGAAAAGGTGTGCACAGTCAGAGAAGCACACAAAGACACGGCATCCTACCTTAATATCATTGTCGATGCCTCCGGAAATGATCTGATCGCTGGTGTCATTGAAAGTTACAGCCAAGACCTGGTACGTGTTCTGAAATGTCTGGACAGCAGCTTTTTTCCTGATATCCCACAGCTGAAAAGACACGGCAGTTGTGAAAGTTGCATATAGATATTTAATGACAAAATTACAGGATGTCGCACAGACACTTGGCAGATACTCAGACTGCTCTCCTGAAATTCCCTCTTTTAGATCTCAGGAGATCTCTACAAAAAAAAAAAAAAAGTCTGGTGCGGTTGGAGCACAGGAACATGGTGGCAGGGGGAAGAAGGGGCTAGCAGGCGAGATTTCAGTAACGGCCCACCTTTCTCATCTTTGGTTAATGTAGATCAGTGGAAAAAGTACAACTGAGCAGATGAATCTTCTTACCTCCCCCTCCAAGAATTACAGGAAAAAGGGAGTAGTCAAATTTTATTTTGAATTTTTTATTTCTGAAATAAAAATTATTAGATAATGAAATTATAAGAGTAACGAAAGGCTGAATTTAGCCCACTTAAATGGGAATACCTTCCAAAATCCTTTCAAAGATCCTATCTTATTTCATTCCAGACTATCCCCTTACACGATACACTGACCTTCACTGTCCCATCATCACTGCCTGTACAGACAAGCTGGGGTCCTCGCCTCGCCGGGTAACAGGAGTTAACGAACGAGGTATGGCCCTTCAGTCTCTTCACTCTCTCTCCAGTCTCACTATCCCACACAGCCACGGTTTTGTCTGTGGATGCTGAGAAGAGCATGCTGTGGAGAAGAATCGCCGTCAGGTTCTCAGCATCGGAAACATTTCTCCCCTCCCACCTTTTTTATTCTCAAGTTCTGTGATCAAAGCTGGAAACATTCAATGCGAATATGCCACAGAGAAGAATGTCCTTCATATGCCATGACAAAGGTGGTGTTTCAGAGGAGGCTGACTGATGGTGGGGCAGCTCCACGCTGGAGGCACTCCCACTAACCCCCATTTCTAGATACATATAAATTGGTTTTCCACCCCCTCAAAAGCTATCTGGGATGAACACAGGAAGGAAAGCTCAGTGTCAATAGCTCAGATGCAATAGTGGAACAGCCTTTTAAATAAACAAATATCTCACTTGTTTTCTTTCCCTCCCCAGTGACTCCCAGATGACCAACACTAACTTTCCTCTGTTCCTCAAGACTGAAATCAAGGGCACTGGTGGGTCACAGGTGACTCCAGATCCTTTGCTCAAGCTCAAACAGGCACCACTCCTTGTCTGGGAAAGCCACACCACAAGCATTTGCCGTACGAGGACTGAGCACGGGCAACGACAAGGCACTCTGAGGGACTTTGGCCAGCAGAAAGCACCTTTCTTCAGAAAGAGCCCGGCCCGAGGCCGAAAGCCACCTGCACACCGCCTACCTGCCGTCTGTGTTATAGTGCAGCTCCATAACCGCCCCGCTGTGTCCCTTCAGGGTGGCGTAGTTATCGCAGTCCCCGTAGACGTTCCACAGCACTGCAGGAAAGGAAGAGAGAGGTAAGTAGAGGAGACATGGAAACACCTCCCTGCTGTGGATGGAATGATGCTCTGGGGATTCAGCAAAACAAACCGTGTACCATCACCGCTATCATCTCCAATCCAGGGTGATACGTAACCATGAAGACACACAGTGTGAACCCCAGAAAGACATACAGCTGGTTTGAGCTGATTTATGGCTTTAGATCAAGCCAGATTTGTTAAGAAAAATAATAACCTTCATCTCAGGAATGCAAAGCATTAAAAATTGCATTTCTGCAGACTGCTGCAGCCCAACACAGACTGATGGTAACCTGCGCAAGGGAGGCGAGAGCACAGGGCTGTGACGAGCAAGGTGTGTGTTACCAGCTCCACATGAAGACCAACAGGACAGCGACCTGCCCAAGGAGCCTGAAGAAGTTTCTTGCTCCCCTCCTTGTGAAACACTTCACTCTTAGGACCCCGCAAGGTGCAGGCTGAGATAAAGCCCATCAGAGCACGACGGCCTGAAACAACGCGAGCCCCAGCCCCGCGCAGCACTGGCCGGGACAGCGGCGCCCCGTACTCACGGATGAGCCTGTCGAAGCCGGCGGAGGCGAGGGTGTTGCCGTTGGGGTGGAACTTGCAGCAGTACACCTCTCCTTCGTGCCCCGAGAGCAGCATGATGGGGGCCTGCAGGGAGGAGCAGCGCGGCGGGCCCTGCGGGAAGCGACGGCGGGGAAACGGGTGAGGGAATCGCGGAGGGGAACAAGGGGCGCTCCTGGGGCAGGGCCAGCGCGCCCGGAGCCCCCAAACCCCGCCGCCCCCTCA
>VZTV01114701.1:0-10053 GCA_013400875.1 Anhinga rufa | reverse complement strand
GGCTTTGAGCAACTTGATCTAGTGAAAGATGTCTCTGACCATGGCAGGGGAGTTGGACTAGATGATCTTTGAAGGTCTCTTCCAGACCAAACTACTCTATGATTCTATGATTCTAAGTGCTTCACTTCTGCTATTCGTCTCCTACAAGAAAAATATAACACACACTTGGGTCCAGTCAGGAACATTTCTCAAACTGGAGAAAGTGTACATCATTACCATGAAGTTATCCATGTTACTGAATGATGAATCCACTTTGACCTAGGGACTGAGCCAAGAGGAGAACTCTCATCTATTTTTTAAAGTTATGAGATTATCTTTCCCACCCTTACATTAAAGTGTCTGTAGATAGTCATCAATAACACCTTCAGAAGCTAACATGTCTTATTGATCTCTTTGTTCATGTACAACTGAAGTAGAAACTCACCTGTGTTTCACTGCTGTTTGTTGTACCAAAATACAATTTTTTGATAGCATCAGTAATAGGAAAATGTCATGTAGCTCCAACTGTGAGGTACCCATTTACCAGAGTCATAGATATAGTCTGAAGGTGTTACCATTACTTCTATTGGAAAAAAATGCTCTAAGAAAGCTGAGTGAAGGTGTTACGGGCTTTGATATAATGGACTAAAGGTAGTAAAAGAAAAGTAAGCAAGGAATTTAGAAGGAAGTGTAACTAACATAGGCAAAAACTTAGCCGGATTTTTCACTGTGCATTGTACAAATGGGGGAAAATGGATCATTTTTATATGGAGCAAAGAGATTGAAAGAAGCAGTTGCAGAGCAGAAAGAGGAGGTGACAGCAAGCCTTAAGAGTATCTAGTGGCCATGTCTTGTTCAGGAATTTCTCAGTTTGTCTGTTAAACAAGAGAAGTTGTACAAATAAATGTTTCACAAATAAAACAGGCAAAGATCAGTTCAAATAAAGGTAAGAAACTCATCAGCGGAGGGAAAAACACCTCTTCCCCAAAGAAACCTAAGATCAGATGTTCAAGGTTGTGATCTATCTAACTTTAAGGAAATGCACTAAATGATAAACTATTCTTGATTGCCCTAGAGCAGATTCTAAACCACTGGTGCAGTCAAATTAGTTTCAGACCATGCAGAAGCACTATAGCAGTGGAAAGGGAATGACTTAGGGTGACAAGCTTTCAGAAATTTGCCAAAGTTCAGGTTTGGCAAACTGCTGATAAAAGAGGCAGCTGACTTGAGTGAGAGTGATGTTAGTGCAAACAAAAATGCTTCTGAAAATCTAGTCCTTAATTAATTTAGTCTGTTAAAATAACACAAAAGGAAAACTCGAGAAAAAAAAAAAATCTGGCTTTTCGATAGAATGTTAGTTGGCTGGGACTAGCAAATAAAAAAAAAGAGGAGTTAAACTAAGAATATCAATCAACTAACTCCATTTTAGTTGTGGTAAATCATAAACTATATAATTAGTGGAAGACTACATATTTTAATGGTACTATCACAATTATAGGGTGATACAGTTGTATCATAAAAAATAAAGCATTATGAGCATGATTGACAAACATGATTCATACTTTTGGTGGGTACTCCAAGAAATGGTTTTCAGAAAACAAAAACACATGATTGTGACTAGGCAGTAACATAATTCAGAGGCCTGGATAAACCACAAGGTAGTCCTAAACATACTTTAAGAATACTGAAGAAAGTAGCCACTAATTTTTAAAATCCTCATTATTTTTTAAATTACCTATTTCTTCAGAGTATTTTAGACACATTGCTGCTGGAGACCAACTTCTACAAATCAGTAAGAATTTTACTCAAAAGTTCTGAATGCATTTTTTGTTTAAATGTCATCAGTTTTTTAAAAGTGTCAAATAAACATTTTAATATAGAAACCTGCAACGAAATAAACTTCGCAGCTATTTACAGTTCCCTCTTGATTACAAAGTTATAAGTATTCATATTTCTATGGTTTAATGTTTAGAGTTCTTTGATTGACTTTTGCTGTATATTAATCATATTAAAAACATGCACATACTCAAAGTCTTTTAAAGAAAAAAGACCTAAAAAACCCCATATGTGAAATCTCCTATTCATATTAGTAGGAGCAGTGTCCTTGGCACAGTTCCAGCCCCTTTTAAGCTAATTAGTTTGTCTTACAAGTTACTTCAGTGTAGCATGAATGCTTGTGCAATATTATCATCTGAGTCAAATGTGTACCCCTTTTGCTGAAAATTTTTGCTTTTTTCATTGCCATTCACCTTTTTCAAAGCAGTATCCAGAGGTTAAGTTTTAGTATATGAAGTTTAGAAAATAGTATTCCTACTTCTGTCAGCCACCTGTCACGCATCTGGTAAACTTTTTTTTTCCTCTTTACAGTATGTAAGGGGAATATAGGAGTAAGAAACAGGAAATGTCACCATATTTTTGCGAATAGGATGAATTTCTCCTTTTTGGTATATAAACTACATTAAAAAAGTTTTGGAAAGCACAGGCATGTTTTTTAAAGTGCACATTTCCTATTTGACTTATGGACTTAGTAACTTTTAGACTATTGTAGTGGATTTTCCTTTCCCTGAAACCTTAAATGAATGTAATTATGAATTTTTTTAAAGTGCAAGTTAAGGACCAGCAGTAAGAATAATTTGGTGAAATGTTGTCCTTCTGTTTTATATGCAGCATCTGATAATTGTCCTGCAGCTGCCTATTGTGGATACATTAAACTATTGTACTTTTCCTTCATCGCATTTATACGTTCTGTTTTCTTGAGCCTGCTTGCCTACAGAATACTAAGTAGATTTCAAAGTGGGATTAATTTGTAGGTTTAGTGTCCAAATCTGTAGCAATCATCAATAATTCTTTCTCTACTGTGAACCACAAGGGTGGGGAACTTGTGACCCAGAGGTTGGATACAGCCCATGACTGTATTTCCTCAGGCCCATTGCAGTCTCTTTTTATACACGTTTATTGGCTATTACTAGAGCATGTGTTAGTGACTGTAAAATATCTTTGAAAGGCTTATAGGGCCCTGAGCAGGAAGAGGGTCCCATCCCCTGACCCCTACCTTCTGATAGTATCAAAATTAGTATAAAGGATTAAATGAGCAATTGAAAAAGAGAATTCAGTTAGTGGAGGAGGATCAAATTACAGTGAACTTCCCTCCTGGGTTCACTGCCTGTAATAATGACTTTATTTGGAATGAAGTTATTGAAAAGTGCCACTTTCAAATATGCCCTGTGTCCATTTCAGTGTCAAGTTGAAGCAGATGCTTTGTGCAAAGATGGGATGGTTGGAGTGGATGCATTTGAGAGTCAGAGATATGATTTTAAGATGAGCCTTGAGTGTTCTTATGAACTGAAAAATTTAACTGGTAAGGCAGCTTCCAGTCAGTTAGAACACATTCTCGGAAGTCTTACAAACTATTTTCAGGAGAAGCAGCAGTCTCTCAGAGGGACGATGTGGTCTGAGCCTCACCCAGTTGCTGACTCTGAGGTGGGAAGATGGGCATACTTTACAACCACTGGAAGCAACTTCACAGAGATTCTTCCTGTGCCTACATGATTCTTTCTTACATGAACCTTTCTGTTTTGTTCTTAAAAGAAACCCAGTCTACCAGCTGGGTTCCTCAGAACAATTTTGGCAATAAATCATGACTAGTGTGTTAGCACTTTCCTTCACTAGTAGAACTACTTCATGAGGCAAAATAACGCATGTAGGCTGGCTGCAGATAAAGTTTCTGTTTTATTGCGAGAGTTCTTTGAAACATTAATGAAATTATCTGTAAAAGACCACAGGCTGGCTGTCTTCCAGGCAGTATTTTGATCTAGTGTAGAGCAAGCTAAACTTAAGAAGAGAAAAAAGAAATTCAGGCTTTTGTTATTTGCCTGGGCATCTAAGCATGACTTGCCTCCATTCTATCAGTCCTTTTAAAGGGTCACATCAATCTTTCTTACTTGCTCCTAGTTACTGATTTTTATCTGCTCCTTTGTGAAAATGTTAAGAGATATCCATAATTGAGGTGGATTTAGAACTGGCTGAATGGCAGAACTCAGAGGGTTGTGATCAACAGTGCAGAGTCTGGTTGGAGGCCTGCAACTAGCAGTGCGGCCAAAGGGTCTGTGCTGGGTCCAGTTCTCTTCAATATGTTCATCANTGGGGAGGAACAACCCCAGGCACCAGTACAGGTTGGGGGCTGACCTGGAGGAAAGTGGCTCTGCTGAGAAGGACCTGGGAGTGCTGGTGGACAGCAAGTGACCCTGAGCCAGCACTGTGCCCTTCTGGCCAAGAAGGCCAAGGGTATCCTGGGCTGCATTAAAAGGACTGTGGCCGGCAGAGTGAGGGAGGTCATCCTGCCCCTCTGCTCTGCCCTGGTGAGGCCGCAACTGGAGTACTGTGTCCAGTCCTGGGCTCCCCAGTCCCTTATGAGGAAAGGCTGAGAGACCCAGGTTTGTTCAGCCTGAAGAAGAGAAGACTGAAGGGGGAATCTCATCAATATTTATAAGTATCTGAAGGGTGGGTATCAAAGGGATGGGACTGGACTCTTCTCAGTGGCACCCAATGACAGGACAAGGGGCAATGGGCACAAGTTGGAACACAGGAAGTTCCACTTAAATATGAGGAAAAACTTCTTTGCTGTGCGGGTGCCAGAGCAGTGGAACAGGCTGCCCAGAGAGGCTGTGGAGTCTCCTTCCCTGGAGACATTCAAACCCACCTGGACGCGGTCCTGTGCCCCCTGCTCTAGGTGTGCCTGCTCATGCAGGGGGGTTGGACAAGATGATCTCCAACCCCTGTCATTCTGTGATTCTGTGATTCTGTGATTCTGTGACAATACTATAAAAGAAAAAGACATTAGCCTCATAATTCCAAGAAGGACATGTACTTTCCTCTTGATTTTTTTTTACATAGACAAAACCAGAAGGTAGTAGGGTGGATTTTTTTCATCTCAATTTCTCTGGAGTGCCTAGATATCTACCCTTGAATTAGAAAATGTGTAGTGAAATAAATTAATACTTGATTTTTACTGAGCATATAAAATAGACAGGCCTTCACTTCCGCATAAATATTCCATGGAAACATTGAAGAACAACCTGCATAATTCAGTGTTTTGTTGAGTCTTTGCCATTTTTTCTTAGTTTGTCTGCATGCTATTTTACTAGTCAATGATCCTGAGAGAGAGTAGAAAGTCTTAAGCCATCTTTAACTTTTGTTTTTGGAAACATTGTAAAGATGAGTTAGATAATTGCTTGTCTGGAGTATAATTCATTAAGTTCAATTAAAAACAATATTAAAAACTCTAAGAAGTGCAGTGTCCTTTTTAATTATATATCTCACTTGTGTATATCTTTTCAGGAGTTTACAAATCTAGGATGAGATCTCTCTTCTGTGAGTCCCATTGTGTACATTGAGTCAGAATAATAACCTTGGGTTGCACCAGGCCTTGGGAATTTAGAAAAATTAATAGGCAGTTTGATATCTCACTGCTTGAATGCCCAGGTCCTAAAATTTAGCATATTTACTCCAGTAGGTCTACTAATGATTCCTCTTCCATTATCCTGCTGGGGACAGTGTCACACGGTCTTTTTCTCTTTAATTTCTGGACTTTGCTAAGAATATGTCCCACCTCCTGAATGGTCTCAGACCTCTAATTTTAACCCCAGTCACACTGTGATAAGGCCAAATTAAACAGTGTTGTCAGATCTGGGGGACTGCCATGTAGTGTTAAGATATAAGTGAGCTCTAAACCAGTGACAGCAGTAACAGTCTAGCTAGAGCACAGCATTGCTCACAGCAGGTGAGCTGACTCAGCAAAGAAGTTGCCTTTGCTGTACTTAACATTGAGATTCAAAAAATGCAACCGAGCTCTCATTTGTTAGCTGCTCTGTGGCAACTGTTTGCACACAGATAGTCCTTTGCAGCTGCAGAATAATTCAGTTCAGCTTGACTGAGGTAAATTACCTTAGACCACATCTTTACGTGGGCTGAGAGCAGGCAGAAAGGTAGCTACCATGGCTTGACTAATGTGAGCTACACAGTCTCACCCCTCAGATATCAAAATGTACTGAACATTGCTGTATTTTTATGTGATTTTCTGAATCTAGATATATTTCCCTACTAGCTTTTTGAGTTGTATAATGATATATTCTAAAATAACTCCCTTGAAGTAGCCCTGCGGAAGATTTGACTAATTAAAATGCAATTACCAATTTTCTCAACTTGATGAGTGTATTCAGTTTTGATTAACTAATTTGAAAAAATGTACTGGAAAATAGAAAACAGAAGATAAAAACATAGAGAGGAGAGGTACAGTGGAAGAAGAAATTGAAAAAGAAATTTTTGTTGTTTTAATTTGGAAATTAAACTTATTAGTAAGCAAGACATGCAGATACGTTAAGTAGGATAAAGATCAAGAGAAGGTCAATACAGGAATGATGTTTTATTTTATCTGAATACAAAACCTAAAGCACTTTCAGTAGATTAAAATGCAAACTATATGTATATTTCAGTATAGTTTTAAGTGATAACTTCATATTCTGTGGAACTCATTGCTACAGGAAGTTACTTATGCAAATAAGTATTTGCAGAAATGTGCACTGGCTTTAGACTAGCTTTGATAAATTACAGGAATTATCATCTTCATGCTTCAAATCAGAATCTAAGCACCTCACCTCTGGAGAAAACTTCTTCCTGTACTACAGTACTGCAAAACTAGTTATCTTTTGTTATGTGCATACCTTCCCCTCAGATATTCAAAATTAGTTTGAGACCACCAGATCACATGAAACACTTTTTTTTAAAGTTGTTGGCAGATTCATTGTTCCTAAATTATTTAAATAGCAAAGTCAGAGACAGCTAATGCTATAGGCCATGACAGCCAGTAAAATAATTGATTAAAATATTTAATAAGCTTGTGTGCAAGATGGAACTCTAGATGGAGCAGTTCCCTTTGTTTGAAGTTGCTTTCCTGGGCTGATAATGATTTCACTAGTTAGTAACTATTAGACAAATGACTGGCAGAAATATGATAGCATAGTTCTGTTGAAACATTCAAACTTAGATTTGCTTTACTTAATAAGAAGCTTGTGTATTAGTACAGGAGGACAACCTGTAGTGACTGTTCAGCTTCCCAAACTTATTGTCTGAAATAATGGCAAAAGATATATTATGAAATAAGAAGATTATATATTGCAGCAAAAATTAATTCAATATTTCTCATCAACCTTCTTGAATATATGATTTGCTCTAATGGCAAAGCAACATTTAGAAAAGAGAAATATGGAACAGACTTAGCCAAGTACTGGAATTATGGGAACTAAATTGCTGTGTCATGTACCAGTTGTATAGGTGTTATCAGATTCATTTAAAATGCCTCAAAGCTCTGCCTGTTGCTCTGTTTAGAGGGAAGCTGCATGTGGTCAGCTTTCCATCCTGTGTCTGTCATGGGAGAAAGGTAAAGGGTTGCCAGTGTCCAGGCTTTCCCTTCTAAGTCCTGTTCACAAACAAGAAGGCCAGAAAAATATAAGTGGTTATCTCAGAGCCTTCTGCTCAGGCTTCTGGACCCACCATGAGGAGCATGCTCAGCCACTTAGCATCATGAATACTACCAGTGTTCCCTCACCTGTGCTTCTCAATAGCTTTCTAGGACAATACACCTCCCTAGCATACTTCCAGAGAAGTAGTCCCATTCATTTAGTTTTTCTTCACTGCCCAATATTTTTAACAGTCCAATCACTGCAAAATTAAAGATGCAAACTACAAAAAAAACAGGAGGAATAACTTCCTTTGGTCTGATTGCCACTCTTCTCCATGCAAAGGAGAAGCAAAATGATAGATTCCACTTAAGTTCCTTTTCCAAATAAAGCTCCCCTTCCAGAAAATTAGATGCAAATGAAACGGTGTTTCCTACCTGATCTCCCAAAACCAGAGTGGATGCTTGAGGTAAAGCCATGCACATTAGCTTAATTCTCCTTCCCTTCAGAATGAGACTTCAAGGAAAGAAGGCCTTGGAGACCTGCCTTTTGTTAATGGCCATCCTCATTTTGAAACTAACCTCCAGCTACCCAAGCAAAGTAATATCCAGTGTACACAAAGACTGGATGATGGGAAATGAAAAGAATTTATTCCATAGAATATACAATTCTTTGCACACATACAATAATAAACACTACAAAAAGGAAGGGTTTTGTGCCAATATGTAAATGCCTGCAACTGAGAGAATGACAATTAGAATTCTTGCTTTTCATTTTCTTTTCTGTCCACAGCCCTTTACACAGTCAGTATCATGGACCAAGTTTTGTTAATGAAGACTAAAAAGAGATTACTAAATTACAGGACTTTATTTATGCATTTTTAAAATCTGTTTTAACAGTCTGTGACTTTCTGTACTCTCCCTAGATCTTCGTCATATACTACTAACAAAGTATTGTAGTGTTATAATAAATCTGGAAGCAACTTCAGGACTCAAGTTTTCTATCAGAATTTATTTCAATATTCCTTGTTAAACACTGTGAATAGATATCTAATGTAGCATTGACCCTCTTCAGCAATATTGCCTCCCAGCTTCTCATGAAAAATTGCCTTCATAATGTTTTTGCAATTTAATTTCCTAATATTTAAAGTATTCCTTCTTATATGCATTTTGCCTACTGTTTTTCCCCGTATTTGTTTCCCCCCCTCCCTCTGCCCCATTCCATCCTGCCAATCAAATGATATGTAATCTCTATGTTCTGCCTTCTTCAGAATTTGTTTATACAAAAAATAACTTTAAAAATTAACTGTTTAAAAGGGAAAAAAACTTTCTAGTGTGTTAAATGAGAAGGTACTCTAGGGTGCATATTAATGACCTATTCCTCTTTGATAGTTTAAGCCAATTGCCTTTCATTCCATCCAGCCTGACAGCATACTACAGGCATGTGTTCATAAGCTGTTAATAAATGCCGCGCCAAAATTTTTCTGCTAAACTGCAAGCCTTCAGTAGAGTACATATTCAGGAAAAGAATAGGACTTGCTGGGCCTTTGGCAAAAAAACCCCAACACATTAAATTTGGAGAGACAAGATGCTGAGCCACATTGCTAAATGTGATGCTTTGACAGAAAACAATCCATGGGATACTACTGTTTGCCAGTGGTTGGAGGTCTGAGTCAACAGAAATATTCTCTACCTCTCTCCTGATCTAGATGAGTCATGTCATTATAGATTAATAAATTATATGACTTGATGTTATGATTTCAGCACATTAGTCACTCCACATTCATATGCAAGATAAAATAAAGTGGGACACACATTTTCTAATTAGGAATTTCTAAATCAATATTCATTCTACAAAAGGAGCTGTGTTAACAAATGAATATGGGTGGTTGGCAGAAAGCAGAATTATGCCTGAAAGAATTTACAAATCACAAAGGAAAGCAATCACTTAATTTCTGTTGAGCAAGTAGCAGGTAGCAAGACAAACACCGCACGGTACCAATTTAGATGTGATCAGAACAAGGCAAAAGATGAGCATGAGGTTTAATGGAAGGTTGTGGAATACTGGAACATTAACTCTCGGGTAAATAAATAGTGGATTTTTCTCAGAATGCAGTACCTAGCATGAAACCAATCACAATATATAGAGTAAAATTATTGGCAAATTCCTTTGAAACAAGTCACGGTTTTGCCATTAACTTCAATGGCAATGACATGGGTGCCTTTACTGAATTTAAGTATACTGCATGGCTGCAGAGTCAAATCCACAGCTGAAAAGATCAGTTTAACTTTGTTAAATAAATCAAATCCAGTGAGGATCTAACCTGAGAGGTGACTGGAAATGTTGGTTCACAGACACAGGAGTCTCTTGCAGAGCTCATACAGAGAAAGCAGTCCATATTGAAGCATTAAATGTCCATTAATTATCAAATTAACTGTGAGCTGAAGATTCAGGACTTCCACAGCTTGATTAATTCAAAATTCTCTTTGTTGTAAAGCAGTGTCTGTTGCCGAAGTTATTTTCCTGTTCCCTGCACTCACACAGATACTCATTTGTACACATGGACTAATATACCCTCTCTTAATTCTGTGAGGTTTTTAACTAAAAAAGAAATTAAAAA
>VZTV01114694.1:0-12921 GCA_013400875.1 Anhinga rufa | reverse complement strand
CCCTTCCAACCCAAACCATTATAAAATTGTATGATTCTATGATTTGCATTAAGCAATGATGCTGCATAGAGGTATTTCCATAGATTATATTATTTGTTTTAGGTGGATTGCAGATAAGTCTTTAAGAATAATAATAGGAGGCTTGATCTCTTCTCGAGGTATCTAGCAAAAGAACAGCAGATTAGGTCACAGCACTGTTGGGATGGTGGCTTCTTTCGGTCTTGGAACTACTAAGCAGATCTTTCTGAGAGTAGGAAATTGAAATAGAACTAATCCTCAAACCTTGTTGAAGGTACTCCTTTGGAATGAATTTAACCATTCTCTTCTAAATATTAGAAGAGATCACATCTTTGCCTTGCCTTCACTTTTCCTTTCCGTTTTCCACTGTGCCAGAACTATATGAGTTCAGACTCTTCTCAGTCACCAGCTTCCTCCCCCAAACACGTGTTACAGTGCTAGGGTTAATCTAGTTTTGCATGCTTGAAGAAGCTGCTAAAGATAACGAATCTTCTTTCATACACTGTAGGCAGAGAATAAACATGTTAAAATCAATGAAGCATAAAAGTGCTAAGAGAGCAAAAACAGGTCTAAGAATGAAAAAGCAGTCATCTCTGCCCAGAATCTTTTACCTAGTCTTTGAAGAAAATTAGTCTATGTTTTGAAGCATTACTGGTAACACCTACCTTGAGCAAAAAGGATGGGGCAGATGGATTTGATGCAATGGCTTTATTTTGCACTTTATTATATCAAGATTATTTTGACACAAGGGATTTTTGCATTGTATTCCGTGTCTTCAGCTGGAAGAGGCAAGCAGTAGTATTTACAAGATCATTGTTTAGATACACCTGCGTTCAAGTACGGATGAAGGACTAATTCTCAGCATCTCTGACAAAATCATTCCATCTTCTGTTGGTAAAATGCTACTGTACTGAGACAAACTTTATAAATTATCTTTAAGGTTCTTAAGGAGCCTTAAAGGTGGGGAGCAAGAAAGATAAAATTAATTTAAAGTTAGAAAGAATAAGGTAAAAGCAAAGAACTAGGATTAGTAGAAAGTAAGAAGAAGGTTAAAAAAAAAATGAATGTAAAGACGGGAGTCAAAATTATATAAAGCACAGTCAGCTGGGGGTGGAAGTCAGAATAATCCACTTAGCAATTAGCAGAGTATATTGGTTTACTCTAGCAAAGTCCCAGAGTAGCACATAGGCTGTAAACAGAGGGTGGTTTTGTTCCTTGTTTGCTTTAATTTTTCTTTTCTTACCCTAAAACCTCATTCTTCAGATAGCCCCTTGACATGAATAGAAGTATTTATGGAAATTTTATTTTATTCAGCATGAGTAAAACTGGCAGATTCTGACACTTGCAAATTTTTAACGGTATGCTCTGTGTTATATGTTACTTGTAGCTAATACTGAGGAAGGTCTTAAATGAGTAAGCCTCAATGAATCAAAATTATACTGGTTTACACTGTTTTAAGGATATACAAAACTAAAGCAGGGACAGTCTTTTAGCTGTGTTTTATGGTTGCTATTGCTAGATCACATAATTCATACTAGCCTAGAACACATGATGTTGCAAATGCAGTGATTAAGATGCATAAAATTGGGATATCTTTGGGACTGGGAAGATAATGCCATAGAAACACGCTTTTATTTTGCTTCATTGATGGTCCTAAGTAGGATTAAAGGTTACTGATATTTAATCATAGAAGTCTAGGAAATTAGGATTGGAACTCCCTTTTTATAAGTATAAAGTTGGTAAAATATATTGGTTTGCATTTTGCTATTTGGCTAATCATCATTCCAAGTTTGATTTGGGGGAAAAAACAAAAAAAGCATTAAGACCCAGTGTATAATGTTGCATTTGCCAGCTGCTCCAAAGCAGAGGTAGCATGAAAGAAAATAGAGCGGTGGATTCAGTAGCAACTCTAAACATCCAACTGTTGCCAGTGACCAAGGATTTGTTTGCCAGTAGCTCATCCCTGAAAGTAATTTGTGTGGATTGAGGAAACAAATTTATCTTGTCCAATTTTCCTGAAGCATGAAAATATAACAGGAGAACTGTGTATGAAGGGAGGTTACAGATCAATGACTCCTAAGAGATGCCTGAAAGAAAGCGAAGGTTTATAAGTGATTGGACACCTTGAGGATCATAAAAGTTAGCGAACAGATGATTTGGCATCAGGTCTTTCAGTGAGCTCCTTAGGTAGAATCTCAGATTACATGGAGTGAGACAGGAATGTTTCTCCCATCTTTTCTTTACCCACCTCCAATCTTCAGAATCGCTGCTGGTGAAGAGAAACTCCTTGATTCTGTCACGTGAAAGTACATGTCAGGAACTGTTCTTAACGTGAAAGGGAATCACGGGGCCTTTCTTTCAGTTTACAGCATATGTTCAGGCTCGCTCTATGCTGGTACACTTTCCAGCCATTTGTTCTGTGAATATACCCAAAGGCTGACCCTGCCTATTGCCATATGCTTGGATGGAATGAAGATTGAATATTGGAAGTAGTTCAACTGCCTAAGGAACAGATCTCTATTATTCCTGCTTCTTTTTGACTACCCTCCAGAAATCAGGCCTTCTCCAAGCAGTATCTCAGGGAATGAACAGATTGCTGAATTTTGATGTACACTCGCAAGCATTTGGCGAGATCCATCCCATCCAAAAGAGGATCACATTGAGTAAATATCAGCCCTAAACAACCACTGCTCAGTCTCCTAAGGGTAGGCTTGCTTTTTGTGAACCAATGGACTCGGATGGATAACAGCTAGATTATTTAAAATGTTCCAAGGTGTAGCTATTGATAGGTTAATGAGTAAAAGAAACACACGTTTTGAGGCAGCACTAGATTTCCTTGAGGGTACATTGTTTTTTAATCCATTCCTACTGCTATGTGAATGCAAATAGACATTTCTCCTTTGCAGGTACACTTTGAACCTCCTGATTCCCTCATTTTAAGTGAAAAGAATAACTTCCAGTTGAAGCATGCTCATGCAACACTGAGTATCTTAGAAGCAGTTTCTAATTAAGGAAAACATGTGTACAGCAGTATGAAGTAGAAGTTTCCCATTTGTGTGTTAGACTCACAGTCCTATGAGATAACTACGCATTATTACTCACAGATGGCAAACTGGCTGTGTAAGGCCCAAAAATGTTTAGCGATTTTCTTACTTTCTCCAAAAAAACACAAAACAAACCAGCCAACCCAACAAACAACCCAAATCCTAAAATAACCCTTAATTTTTATCTATGCCCATAAGAAATTCAATAATTTGAGCTTCCAGGTGAAATTGTACAGCTCTTCCTTTTGCTTTTGCAATCGATGCTTTAGATTCTGCATCTTCTGTATTTCAACAAACTGCAAATTTGTATAGCATACTCCTGATTTCATCATCTTTTTGCTCAGCACAGGAAGAAGATATACAGCTGAAATAGAAAAGCTTTTAAAAATACAAGCGCTTCAATGATCTAATAAGAAAGTAAGCTCTGTAAAACATGCAGTGACTAAAAGGTATCCTATGAATCAGGGTATCATAATAAGATTAGTTTTCCACTAAGTACTAAGCAGAAGCCTTTTGACAACTCTATTAGGCTCACAATGAGTTCTCTATACAAAGGAATATGCAGCTGTTGGCCTTTTTAACAGGAGTCCGTAATAAAAGAATCTCTTTTTTTTGTTTAATATTTGCATTCACTTTCATCTGCTTGTTGCTGCTGCTATTTATTTTTTGATTTTTCTTTTAAGGCTTTCTGAAAGCTGAGGTAAATCTTAGCAATTAAGAAATACACCTAAAGGAAGGGACCTTTTGGTATTTCCTCACAGTTTACTTGGGCGGAATAAAAAATGCCAAAGATTTTTCAATGCAAAAAAAAGATAGGTCTGCTGGTCTGCTAGTATTGCATTTTGTTTAATATTTGTGTGAACTAGTTCGATCCTGTTGTTACCTCCCACTGAATGCTAAGTATTGCAAAAACCAGAATAATAATGTGCAATGCAAATGGCTGCAGTATAAAGTCACTGCGAGGTTCTGGTGTGTTTATTGAAAAACAGGCTTGCCATCATTAGTCAGCCCTGGATAGAGTTTTGAATAAGAAAACAATATGCAGACCTCTCTGTTAAAGTAGAAATGAACTTTTCCTCTGCTGCAGATTTCTGTCACAGATAAGCTTGAATGTAGCACAGAATAAAAAATTATACGTGTTAGTAGGAACCTAAACACTGTAAAAAATTTGCCTTCTCTTTCGCAGTAACTTTTTGTGGTTTCTAATTATACTCTGTAGGCTATTTGTCAACAGTATGATCTATTGTCTTCAGAACAAGTCTAGAAATGTCTGGCTCGTTTCAACGCAGGTTTTTCTCTGTTCTATTTTCCACACAAAAAGAATCAGCCTGTCCTTTGGGGTTTGAAAATTTTGCTGTTAGAAAAAAAGAATGAGGAATTAAAATGAGAAATATCTTCTCCTCTGCCTCATGGATATTGTCCATCTTAGATTGCCTACCATTTATTGTTCCCCATCCTGTCCAACAGAGAAGCATAGTCTCCTTTCACTTACAGGTGATAAGTAGTGAAAACAGAATAATTAAATCTCCTCCTTACTGAGCCAGAGAGGCAGCAGGAAAAATTTAACCAGAAATATCCATTGAAAGAAGACGATACTGAAAGTATTTTCAGTAAAATACAAATAAGTTTGCAAATTCAGAAAATACGAAAATATTTTCTCAGTTTGTCCAAACATAGAACTGATTTTTCCAAGCATGGTCCACATAGCTTTGGAGCAAGCATCCAAAACAAATTTTACTGTGTAGCTGCACGTGTATACAAGCCAGTCAGCTGTACAGATGCAGTTGCTGGCCTGATATCACAGGGTTCATATTAAATGATCACAGTTTTTTTTCCTGGTCTAATTTTCAGTCTAACACATAATTTCAGTACTCATTAACTTCAGTGTCTATTAAGTGTCTAACAGCTGAGCTATTCTTCATAAAGTTCCTTAACTAGTAACAAAATAGTTAGAGTGATGGAATTTCACTTTAAAAGACAATGTTGTGTTACTTAAACTGGATGGAAACAAAGTGGAATGAATGATATAAATGTGCTTTGGAAGAAGGTTTCCACTCTTTCTGTTATCTCTTTAGCCTTTTGGTAGTGGAGCACAAGTGTCACAGATCNTCAGCAGCGCTTACACCAGCCAAGGGCTGTTTCAGCTCCCCGTGCTGTGCCGGGGGCACGGGAAGCTGGGAGGGGACACGGCCGGGACAGTGACCCCAACTGACCCCAGGGATGTCCCACACCGTATGGGGTCATGCTCGGTGTGTAGAGCTGGGGGAAGGAGGAGGAAGGGGGGACATGGGGAGTGATGGCGTTTGCCTTCCCCAGTCACCGTTACGCGTGATGGAGCCCTGGTCTCCTGGAGATGGCTGAGCACCCGCCTGCCCGTGCGGAGCAGGGAATGGATGCCTTGGTTTGCTTGGCTTGCGTGCACGGCTCTTTCTTTCCCTATTAAACTGTCTTTATCTCAGCCCATGAGTTTCCTCACTTTTACTCTTCCGATTCTCTCCCCCATCCCACCGGGGGGGAGTGAGCGAGCGGCTGCGTGGGGCTTGGCGCTGGCTGGGGCTAAACCACAACACTCTATCAGAATAGCTTTTGAAAGGGCTTCATTCATTTCGTAAGAAAGTAGAATCTGTAAAACATAGAATGACTCATAAAGCTACCCAAGGTATCCTGTGAATCAGTGCATCATAAACAGATTTTTTTTTTCTGAGTACTAAACAGCAACCTGTACTAAACAGTTTCTAAACAGCAACCTTTCAACAGCTACATCAAGTCCACAGTGAAAAATCTCTGTATAAACAAATTCCAGCTGCTGTCTGCTTTAGTAACAGTAAGTAACAAGAGAGCCTGATCCATTGTTACACTTCAGTGCAATAGGACCTGAAAATTTTTGATCAGGTTTAGGCAGTGCTACAATATGTCAAAAGATATCTCCTGTACTAGGTTAGCCTAATTTTAAATGTATTCTTAAATGCTTTATGAATTTTAATTTCTATTTGGTAATTTAATACCTTCCCTTTCCTCCCCAAGTTTTTTGAGTGTTTCTGTGGAACTAAATTAATTTTCCACACGCTGCTTGTTTCTCCTCATTTTCACTTTTTGTGAGACGTCAGGATAAACAAGATCACCTATAAATATAATTCCTCTTCCTTTAAGAGCAGAAGATGATTTTATTTAGTGAGCTGCAGGGCTTCCAGTCGCTCAGGCTAAGTGGCTTTCTAAAAAAAGACACATGAAAAGGCAGGGAACAGTGTGTTGTCCCTGGCAATAAGTTGGTACTTGAATGTTTTTGTCTGCTTTGAAGCTATGGGTCCATGTACCTCTGTGAACCAAACCGGCTCTGTAGACCACTGGAAAGGACCTTCAAAGCCTTTGTGCATGATTTTCATCTCTGTTATGTAGCATAGGGGTATATGCAGTGGGTTTTTTGGGTAGATTTTGATCTTTCTCCTTCTCTCTCATCCTGGTGAGTCCAAGAACATGCACTTCTCAGGTCAATGCAATGATTTTAAAGCAGAAGCTAGTGTTGCAACCTTTCCAATGCGTTAATATTATGGAACGGAGAAAGATTAGCCTATATATGCTTCTTCTATAGGAATAAAATAACATCACATTCTGTAGAAAAAGCATAATGTTAACTTCATAAGTAAATGCTACTTGAAAATGAAGAAACAGCAGAATATTCTAAGAATGCTCATTCTTCATTCCTATTTTATTTTCTGCATCCTGTTCACAGACTGAGTAGGTACCTCTGTCTCACTCATAGTGATCAGCGAGAGTTTGGCTATGTTTTGGATCTGCTGCTCAGCTGTCCTCAGTCTGTGTTGTTGCTTACAAATGTGTTGACTCAAGCCAGCTACACCTTGGCTTACCTGTCATGACAGTCAAATGTCTGGAAGTGGTTTTCTCCTGGCCATGTGGAGATTTTTCTTCTGTGCTCGTATCTGAGTCATACAGCTTTATGAGTCTTAACATCAGGCCAAATTCAGCTTTCTGTGACATTATTATTGCAGCTGAACTACTTCTGTGATGAAAGCAAGTGGATGTTAGTATGTGACCGATTATTCAGACAGAATAATTGTGTGATACCTTTAAAACAGTTCAGTAGTAACTGTGAGGTGAAGGTTCAAGTACTTATGTCAAACTTTGGGAGACTGCCTTGGAAATTCTCATTACTGGACATAAATACAAATAACTCACCTCTCTGCACATCTATTTCCAGGTAAGGTGGTGAAACATGATATGTGACAGCAATGGCCATGACTGAAAGCTAAAAGTACATCCCAGGCATTTAAATAGGTCTCAGTAGTGACTGTTCATGGAGAATGCAAGTCAGGCTCCAGTCTTCATTGTAGCTGGGTGTCTCTTCCAGCTACATCCATGTAGCAAAAGGTTAGTTCCTTTGCAACTATCCAATGACCAGTAATGGAAAAGCTAAAGCAGCCTATAAAAGCTAATTCTGATATATTTTGATATCCCCCAAACTGAGGATAAAATTAGTATTTCCAGGGAATTCACGTTTTTATCCCAAGTCCCCCAGAATGAAGGCACATACAGTGAGAGTAAATATTCGGGTTAAAAAACAGGGGTTACTGGAGAGAGAAGTGTTATCTTTAGGTTTTAATTAATCCTTATCTCAGTGAAAAGATAATTAGGGAGCAATTGTGTTCTTCTAAAGTATCCATTGTCTGATTTGTGAAGTAACTTGTAGCTTTTAGAGGAATTCTGTAAGTCCTAAGAAATCCTTTGCTTGTTTGTGGGTGGGGGCAGAATCATGGCTGCTTTGAATGTGTGTTTGGAATCCAAGAAAAAATTTCTAAATAAAATACACTTTGTCAAATGAACTAATATTGCTTGAGAAAACAGACAAGCTTTTGGGCCCATACGCCTTATGTCTTTTATCCATTTCCTATATTTTTTAACGAATTTAAAATTCTGCTTGTTTAACTGAACAATGTAGTGAATAAAGTGAATGAAAAAGTTTCTGCTTGATGAGGGATGAATAGATTGCTCTTTATTCGTCTTGCCAAGGAGTTAATGACTACATTGGTACAGTTGGTCTTTAAGACTTGTACTCTCTCAAAAGCAGTCTGCTGCAAAATAGGTTTTTTTCATCTGAGAGAACAATAAGCTCTGTGGAAAAGATGAAGGTAGCAAGAAAATGTCTGTTTCTGAAAGATCCTGGACTTTATCGCTTCCAACATAAGCTGGTAGATGCGTTTCCATTGTCCCTTGAAGAGAAGTAAATTAAAGCATCATAAATGTACGGGAGTGAAAATGCCACGATCCTGCAACTTCAGAGCAGTTATCCAGCAACATGGGTGTTCCAAATTTACAGTTTTGATTAAGATATCATGTATTAGTGTTGGCTGAGCTACAGCTCCGACTAGCTCCTGGTAGATATTCAGTGTCCTAAAATCTTATTCACTTCATGACAGCCTGCAGTTGAATGAAATGCCATAGAATCTGGGCCCTCCTGTGGAGTACTGGAATACAGATTAGAGGATAGTCATTAATGGTCAGATTTGAAAATCATGTTAACGCTGCCCTCACATTCCTAGATTCTACACTGTACATCCCAGTTCAGTTATTTCCAACTGTAATGTGGATATATACAGTTTTATATATTTCTCCAGAGTAGCATGAATTCCAGAGGTGAATTTCTCCTGAGTATTGCCATCTCCTCTTTTTCACATGTTGAAGGACATTTGGGGGGATTATTTTTTTAATTAACTTTTAATTAGCCTTTAATTTCCTATAAAATTACTAAAAATACATAAGATTCCATTGGTACAGGCTTCTGTAATGGATCAGCTCTGTAAGGTGATGGGCAATGGTTGTGCAGAAGACTAACACAGAGAATAAATTACAGGTTGGAATATCATACTCAAATCAAGGTATCAATATTGTCAAGAATAGAAGACATATATGAAGAAGTCCTCCAAATACTTATGTATTGACCATTCTTGGCAAAGTTTCTCAGATTTCAGGGACTCAGGAAACCTACTGGTTCTTGCTCAGCCACTGGAAGCCACTGGTGCATCTTTAATTTAAGTACCTTTAAGGTTGGGCACTAAACATGGTAGAGTATCGGGGAACAATACACGCATTTGCCGTAGTGTGATTTCCCTTCGGTATAAAATGACGTTGTAGCAGCTGGTTTTGCCTTTGGAAGTATAATACAGGGATGATATGATTCACTTTCTGCAGGAAGTGTAACAGTACCCTGTATTCTCCAAAAGGTGGTTATTATGACCATGGGTCAAATCTTGCTTCTGTTATTCAAAGTTTTTGTTCAGTTTAGCTCAGGATTGCTTATACTTATATCCCCATCTCTTGAGACTTGAGCAGAGGCTGTTTTATGTAGCTTTTCATCTCTTGCACAGAAAATCTAAATTATAAAGGCTTATCACTTCTTTTGTTTTTCTTTTAGTCTAATCAAGATTTTATGCTTCCTGCTTTTCACTTTACAGCTTTGACTGTCACATTCAAAACCACATGCATTATTCCAGGGCACAAAATTCAATTTTCTCCTGTCTTGCACTGCTTCAATGACTCCAGCGTTAATTCTGCTTAAAAAAAAAAAAGAAAATAAAAGAAAAAGAATCTTCTGAAGTATTACATGAGCACATACATTCCTTTGTCACTTGATGTGACAACTGAATAGGGGAACACATACCCACAGGCACTCCACTTCATTCCAACCTGTTTATATAGAGAGTGATTTAGTGCCATTACACTGGTATAAAACCATATTTGATACAGGTCCTATTACTAAGCAATAATTATTTCATTTCTAGCCACCCTCACTTATCTGCCTTTAGGAAGAATATTTAAATCTCAAATGAATATTAAAAAAAAAATCCAATGGAAAGGTTTCAAATAATAATGGCTTTGTTGAAACAGGGAATATTGCAATTTCAATTAAAAATATTTGAATAACATGAAGAACTTGAAGAGTATTTTAGTGGAATTAGCTATTTTTACTTTTATATAAAAATGGGATTAAATGTAAAAAGTTATATTCTACATTAGTGTAGAAGGCAAAACTGTTGACTTCAGAAGCGAATACTTAAACATGATCAAACTGGACATTTGTCTTGAGATACAAAATGGATTTTTCAAAAAATCCCTTTAAAAATTGCTTTTCGTTGTGATTGAACTGTTGAATTTTTCATAGAATAGAAATTCTGGTTTTTTAAACAGTTATAATTACAACTAGATAATTAAGACCAACACAGACCTCTGTCAAATTAAAAGTTATCCAAAATACCACTTATATTGTCTTTTAAACAATTTAATGGAATTTTCACAGACAATATCTATGCATGTTGTTTTGAAACATCATGATGAAATAATTGTCTAGTATAAAACTCATAGCAATGCCTCTCATAGTAGGACTTTGAAAGTGAAACGGATGACTTTCCAGTGTCAGGGCCTTACCTGATGTTACTAACATTTTGTCTTGAAATATTAAATGCATCATTGGTCTGTTTTCCCCTTTTAATTAGCATTTAAAATGTCTATTTTTTTCACACTTTGGCAAATGTAATGTAATTGGTATTTATTTCATTAAGGACTGCAATTGAACACTAAGAATTGTGGTTGACTTTTGGAAGCATACATTTCTTGGGATAAGTATAGGGTGATCAGCCTTGCCATAACTTGGCTGTTCCACAAGAAAATAAAGCCCCAAGGTATATGCCATTGCAGCTTCCTCGCTGAGTGACTTGCATAACCTCTGTTGTTATTTCTTAGCTGGTATGAATCTTGAAGATTACCAACTGTTAAGACAAGCGCTGAAATATGTTTGCTGTGTTAATGAAGTCTCAAAATCCCAGGACAGAAAAAAAGCTTTCCTTAAAGTGCTGATAAATCTCTTCATACAGTTCATTGCCTGCAAGGAGAGGCATATCACTTAGGTGTATAGATAAACCCAAAAGATTTAGTCTGTAACAAAAAGAAGTTAAAGCAATGATGTCATTGTGCATTGCATTACATTCAGTTTGGGTTTGTAATGCAGTAGAGGGGAGAGTCTTCCCTCTCCCCTCTGCCCAACAAATAGTTTTGTGACCCAGAAGTAAAACTTACGTCACTGTCCAATACAGTCATTTTAATATGAACACTTTAAAATATTTCTGTTGCAACTGCATGTTGGCAAGCAATAGTACTGAGTGTCCTCTGCCATTTTAATATCATTCCATTCTCCAGGCCCACAGCATTATACCTAAGTATGTCATTATTTTTGTAGGTTTATTAGTCCTAGCAGTTTTTTCATGTAACTTCATTCTTAATTTGTACTGACATGTATCTCATATGACAGTAGAACTAACTAAAATATTAATCCAATTTTATACTCCTCTCCTTTTGGTCATCCAGCTTCATCTTTTCTTTAAAGCAAGAAGAAAGACTAAATGGATTAAAGCACATGGGATATCAAATGAATGTTTCATCCATCCTATTCATAAAGCTTATGGCACAGTCTTATGAGCCTGACTTCTACCATTTTAAAACTGCAGTCTTTTTAACTTGGTAGATGTACAATATATGTGAAATAATGTAAAACATTATAAGGTATAAGATCAAGCTGACAAGAAAAAGAAAAATTTCAAAGAATTCCTTCATTTACAGCTAAAGTAAATAATTCTTCCTCAAGTTATCTTCTGTTTGAAGTTTTATTGAGCTATCCACATGAAAATGCTGTATATCCCACAGCACCTTTGGCTTAGATACAAGGGGCAGTTCTTCAACCTTCTGTTCTTTCTCTTTATTCTTTCTGTTTGTCCAGTACAGTCTTACCACTTTCAGAGCAGCTTCTACTTCCAAAGGCTATGCAAACATGAGCTCCCCTGTCAGCTACGCACCTTTAACAGCCTTATTTCAGAAGCAGAAAAACAGAATGCAGAGGCAGTATTTAATAAGGCTAAACTAAATGGTCCTGGGACTGTTCTCTAAGCACTGAGGCCAGCTGGCATCAAATGCCCAGTTGTCCATACCATCATCTCTTACCTACTGAACTACACCAGCCACACACAAGCTACCTATTGGAACAGCCTCTGACCCATCCCAGCTCCAAAGCGTGGCTGTTGTTTGAAAGATGATTAGCTGCCCTCATCCTAAGCCATCCCAGCAATAATTCTAAGAATAAATCAAATACGTCTAAATTAACATTATATAACGGTCAAGTTCCAAACCCCAGAAGAGTTATTATCATTGCTTAATTTATTAATACAGGCAAAGGCAGAGGGGTTAACTGCTTTGACCCTAGAAAAGTAAGAGAGAGGTAAAATTAGAATTTGTGTTCTCAGTTCCTAGTCTTGTACTAATTCCTCCAGACAGTACTGCCTTTTCAACTCATGGTTAATAGAAAGTCTGTTTGATTAGCATTTCAGGGACGTGTATCTTAAAGCACTATACACATTGTCAAAGTGTACTGTCCTTAGGCGCTTCCCCTCAAGTAATTTTTGAGTCCTCTTGTCTGGAATTTGTTATGTAAGTTTAACACAGTGTGCCACTTCAAGCACCCCCTCCTACCCACACGCCCATTAACATGATTAATAAGAGGAGTTTGAATATCGCATGTTGTATAATTCTTTATAAGACTTACGTGGTAGAAGTACTTTGAGCATAGTTCTGTTTGCATTTACTGGGGAAAAGAGTACCATGATGAGGTATCATTTTCATATTATTTTTTTTTTTACAACTTCAACCTCTGCAGTTGAAGAAAACAATATAGTTGATATCATATTACAGATATTGAAGAAATGTTCCATCTAAATGACTGTCAGCCCAGGTGAGTGCTAGCATTTCATCAATGCCTATATAACGCTTTCCTTTGGCTCAGTCTCATCTCTATGCATGGGTT
>VZTV01114690.1:1693-29591 GCA_013400875.1 Anhinga rufa | reverse complement strand
TTTGGGATTTTTTTTTTAAATGTCCTTAAGAGCTCTAAAATGCAAAGGATTTCCATCATTTCATCCCTTTAAGGAGAATGGCTGTGGGCAGAAAAGTAGGAGTTGAAATAGCTGGATTTCAATCCAAGCTTCTTCCCTGGAGTTGAGTGATTTCTCTCTCCAACTGCCTATCCCCCCGCCTTCTTTCACACATCAGATAGAATCCAAATGTTTCTCAATTTAAAGGTTTTGGGTGCTTGGATGAGAGTCTGACTCCAGCAAGTGCCAAGTGCTGGGCTAAGAGCTGCCTCAAGTTCCCTGGGAGCCATGTGAGCCAGGCACTGCCCGGCGGCGCCAAGTCAAGGGGATATTTTTTAAATCACCTGAGTAGAAGGTAAGTCTTCAAGTAGCCAAACCAGTAGGACCTTGGCAGTCGGAGGCTCTCTACAGGCCTTTGAACTGCTGGGGCTTTGGGAAGTGAGCTTTGGGTTCCTGTATCTGATGAGCATGGTGGCTGAGCAGCTCGTAGCTGAGCAGCTCATCCCCTCCTGGCTGTGGTGCAAGGCTCCACTCTGGTGTCATGTCGGCAGCACCCGTGCTGAGTCCCGCTCCGGTCCCAGAGTAGCGTAGCCCCTCACCCTGACTGCTGGGGGGTGCTTGGGGTTCCCACCCTTCCTCCTCTCTTTGACTGGTGGACAGTGAGCCTCTGTTGCAGCCCAGGCCTATGTGGGCACAGATGGGTGCTGGTGGCTCATTTGGGCGGTTGAAGGTGTGAGGCCGGGGTGGCCAGTCCCCTGGACATGATGCACAGCCTCCTGGGCACCATGAGCAACCGCCGGCACCGGGCTCGTCTCCCCACAGGCTCTGCTGTGCCCTGCAATGTCCGAAGGCTAGCGATGGCAGCCTGTTTTCTTGGGCCTTTGTGACTGATGGAAGCTCATACTCAGCTAGAGGTCAGCATTTCCATTGAAAAGGGATTTCTGAAGCCTGGCCGTTAAAGGACCTCGGGGTTTTTGGTGGTGGTTAGGCTGCAGATGCACACTTCAGCATTATGGAGCTGCTGGGGAACTGGAGGAGAGAAAACCTGCATGCCGCAGCTACATGGGGGCCGGGTGGGAGATGCTTCGCCAGGCGCTGGGGCAGCCAGGGATCTGTTTGCCATGAGAGATGAGGTGATGGGATTTCTGCTTGTGGAGTTTTAATGCCTTTAGTGGGATGTCCCCTGTAGTCCAGTGCACTGGAGGGTCAGTCAGAGAATCCCCTAGCAGGGAGCCAGCCTGGTGCAATGAATGCAGCCCTGCCATTTTGGGGACAGCTGGGGGAAAACCCACCCTGCGAGGCAGAGCTCCCTGTTGCCACCAGTGACCCTCTGCACTGGGCCCTGGTCGTGGCTGGCCAGGCTGGGGGCAGCTCCACAGCATGAAGCTTGTGGGCAACACCATGCTCAGGCTCGTCCCTGATGCCCACGCTGCCCATGCAGTGCTGCCTGTGGCTCCTGCCATTAGGAGAAATACGATATTTGCAGTGTAAGGTTGTGAAAAGCCTGAGGCAACAAAAAAAAAAAAAAAAAGGAAATGACTTTTTTTGTGGTGTTTATGTGTGCGTGTATGCATTCGCTCTGTGCTCAGGGCAGCTGACCGGGAGGCGCTGGGGTCCCCCTGCCCCAGCACAGTGCTGTGCACGTCAGCAGGAAGCACCCGCTGTGGCAGTGCTCCATGCAGCTGGCACGCGGGTGCTGCTGACCCCATCACCGCGTGCCCCCATGGCTGGAGTGTCCCGGCAGCACCGAGCCGCCACCATGTTCCACAGAAAGCGCAGCGTCTCCTTCGGCGGCTATGGCTGGTGGGTGCTGTTCCTTTCTATCCCCCCTTCGCTTCTGGGAGCGCGGTGCTGTGAGAGGAGCTTTTCTTCCCCCTGTGGCTTCAAAGGAGGAAGCTCCGCAGTGCTGCGGCATGGTGCCCTCACAGCAGAGCCCCTCCTGCTGCCCCATGCCAGCAGGAGCGTGTGGGAGTCAGGAAGGACCTTCTTCACCCCATACCTGTGGGGAAGCCCGGCACAGCTTCAGCAAGCAGGTGCTGTTGTGCTCCAGCAGCCCCTCGTGAGCCCCACAGGCGCCAAGCAGTGAGGGGACCTCACCGGGGGCTTGTGGTGGGCTCCTGTAGGCATGTCACCCACAAGAGCGTCCTGTGGCTCTCTCCCCATTCCTTTCTGTCACTGCTGAGGACTTGCTACCTGCTCCTTCTCTGCCCGGGCAGTGCTGCTTACAGCCGCCTTCGGCACCTTGTGGCACACATGGCGAGGTCCCACCTGGTCCATTGCAGGTTCCTGGTGCAGTCACCACCCTCCCTGAGTCCATCTGTCCTCAGCAGAGCACCACGGCTGCCGCCTGAGCCCTGGGTTCAGCAGGACTGTTTGCTTCTTGTGTCCCTTCCCTCCAAGATGTGTTGATCTATAGGGAAATAGTTTAAGAAAATGGCACTATTCTCCCTCTGCCCTTCTTCCAGTTTCCCTCTCTCTAAGGTATTTTATGCCCATTCCAAGTCTGTGCTCTGTGATTGTGATCATGCTATGGGAACTGATGGCCAAGTTGTCAATTTTGTAATGATTTTGGCTGTTTGGCACTGGGGCAGATGGTTGCTCTGCCTTCCTTGACCGGTGCCACAGTGGCTATAGGGGCTGGGGCTGGGCAGCCAGGAGTCCTGGGGGCTTTGGGAGGAGTGCTTGTGCCCGGGGCGGGGGCTTGGAGGTGCTTGAAACCTGCTGGGGGAAATGCTGAGTAATTAAAAGGGTTGTGGGAGGGCAGCAAACTTGTTGAGGGTTTTGGCAATGTCTCCTGGGAATAGAAGTACCTGCTTTACTGAAGCCAAGCATTTTGTCTCAGCTGGATTTTTGTTTTTCTTTACATAAAAATAGGAAGGAAGCACTCCGATAAACTTCTGAACAAATGAGTTTTGTGAAATGTGGGCTTATTTTGTGGCAGGGAGAAACTGTAGCTCTTGGGCAGCGTTGCCCCGCAGCTGCCATTGGGAGCGGTGGCTCTGGTGCCCCAACCACACTGGGCGCATCCCGGGAGCTGCTGCTGTTGGCACCTTCCTGCTGCGATGGAGTAGAGCTGTTACCCGCTCCTTTGCAGGGGCATTTGGGGCCATCTGGGCTTTGCTCAGTTGTTTTTCTTCCACACTTTGGCAGTTGCAGGGGAAAGAACCACAAGCTGGAGAGTCACGCAGGAAAATGTGGTCTGCTGGCTGTTAGAGAGCTGTGCCGCCATTGCAGTCTGGGATGGGGGGAAGCGGGCTGCGGGCTTTCCTTTCAATATCAGCATTGGTGTCTGCACAGTGAGAAGGACAGGCTAGGGGGCACGGGGGGAGCCCTGCTCTCTGTCCTCTGCGGGGGGAGCTCCCAAGTGGGTCAGTGAATATCTCTCTGGGGACCCCTGGGGAAGACACCCCTTGCAGTCCTGCGTTGCCTGGAGAGTGCTGTGCACAGCTGAGAAAACGCTTCCCCGGGGTGTTTACTGGAAAGGAAGGGACCTTCTGCAGCCCGGTACCTGCATGTACGTTTTCTCACGGCTGCTGCCGGGTCCCACGGCTGACACACCCTTCCTGTGGGGACCGAGCGTGGGGTGGCTGGGCACACCCAGTCACCGCTGTCTGTAGCTGCAGTCGCAATTTCCAACCCTCTGCTGGGGAGTAAATTGGGTGGGTTTTTTTTCGGTCTACCAGCTGCATCTGCTGCCAGCAAGGTCCTGTGGCGAGCGTGCTTGTCCTGGGACAGCAGACGCAGTGCTGCCGCTCTTGGCTGTAGGGACACACATCGCAGGTGATGCAAAGCCATGGTGTGTGCAGCCCTGGCAGCTGCCACCCCAGCCTCCTGCCTACACCCCCTTCCTGGCTCGTCGGGGCCCCGGTGAACCGATGCAGGTGCCAGCCTCCTCCCCTCTCCTCCAGGGCCATCGGCACCCAGCTGGTGTCAGCTGCTCCTTTCCCCTGGGCGCTGCTCTTGGCAGCAGTGGGGGGAGACACCCCCTTTGCTGGTGCTGCCGGGACCCAGGGAGCCCCAGGGCCGCGCCGGGGTGCGCGTGAGTTGTTTCACTTCACCCCACCTTGGGAAGGGGCACAGGGCAGGGCCTGATGAAGTGGCTCTCATAACATAGTCATACTGAAACTGCGGTTTCCCTAGCGGAGGGTTTTCTCTTGTGTGTTTCAGGTTTTGGTTTTTTTTCTTTTTTTTTCCCTCTCTCCAAGAGGCCAAGTAACAGCAAGCGATTTTTCTTCCTGCGGTTCCAGATGAAGCTGCTCAGCGCAGCTCCCCGCTCTGGCATGGCTCCTGCAGGAGCCACACCAGCCACCCACTGTCCCCGTGGCTCATTTGCATCTGTCACCAAGTTTGGCAACAGCTATTTACACCAGCACACTTCAATGTTCAAGTTGATTTAATGATCAACAAGGCCTGTGGACAGGCTTGTTAAGTATTAAGTGACAATAGTCGGTGCCCTGAGTCTATTTTTAGGAGCAGTAGCATGCCTGCTCTCTGGGGTGGAGCACGGGAGCTGCTGTTAGGGGGGAAATTCCTGGGATGAAGCTCCCGTGGCCTTGGGGTTTTGTGAGTACGATGTCGGTATGAGCAAGAGAGGGACCCAGGGAAGGGTGATGGTGTGTGCAGGCAGGGTGGGCAGGAGGCCCTGGGGTGTGCAGGGTGGCTTTGCCCCTGCCCACAGGGAGCGGGGACACCCCGTGTGGGGTTCCTGCTGTCTGCCCCAGGGCTGGCTCAGCCTGTGGCACGGCGTGCCAGGGATCCGGCCCCGCTGCGTCACCCGTGGGTACAGCCTCCTCATGACAGAGGAGTTCAGCCGGGCGGTGGAGGGAGGTAAAGCTATGAGTAGAGGGGAAACTGCATTTCTGCAGCCTTGCTGTGCCCTCTGTGATCGCAGTGCAAAACAAATGGGGTTTTGGGGTTTGTTTTTTGTGGTTTTTTTTTTTTTTTTTTTAGAGATGTAGAATTAATTCCATGTGGCAGATAACAGAGCATTTGCAATGACTGCCAAAAGACACAATTTTGCATTTTGAGACATTACTATGATTTGCATTAATGAATATTAATATGACGTTAACCACAATGATTCTGTGGAGATAGGCACTTATTAATGGTGCCAAATAAATAAGTGAAACAACTGGGGCTCCCGGCCCTGTGCAAGCCGGCCGGGGCTGGGAGCGATGGGGCTGCTCTGTGTTCCCTCTGCCTGGGGCTCTTGGCACGTGTGCAGGCGCTCGCAGCAGCTGCGGGCAGGTAAGGGGGTAAGTAAAAGGGTAAGTCAGTGGCTGCTGC
This sequence comes from Anhinga rufa, assembly GCA_013400875.1. Taxonomy (NCBI): domain Eukaryota; kingdom Metazoa; phylum Chordata; class Aves; order Suliformes; family Anhingidae; genus Anhinga; species Anhinga rufa. The sequence continues at coordinate 24,287 of VZTV01114690.1, read as the reverse complement.
CCGGGTGGGGATGGCACAGCCCTGCCTGGATGAGCCTGGCAGCGACCAGCCAGGTATGAAAATCCTGCACCTTCTTGTATCCTTATTCCTTCTCTGTTGGACTGGGCTTCTTGGAATGCTGCAGGGTCAAGTTTGCAGGGTTTGGTGTGATCTTCCCAGCGTGTTGGGTTTGTCACAGGTCTGTTGTCTTTATATATGTGTTTTGTGGGAAGTGTGGGACCAGTGCTTTGGAGAGAGCTTGGACTTGGATAAATGTCCTCCTATACTGCCTGGTTCACCTCTGGCATTTCAGGTGGGGAGGCAATCCCCCCCAGGAAATAAGTGGGGAGAATTTGTTTTACTTGTTGCCAGGCTTAAGTTTGGGTTAAATTTTGGTTGATCTTGTTTTCTGGTCAAGTCTTTCTGTGGTGACCGTTGTGTTAGCCAGACTGATGGCACCTCTGAAGGAGATGCTGGGGTTGGGTTTGCCAGCAGCCCGTGGTACCTGAGTCGGGAGGAGGGACAGCCCTTCCATCTGCGCCTGCAGCCCCCTGCGCCCACAGTAACATGCTCCTCTGCTTTTTCCCTAGGATCGACAAGACGATGCTCGCCAGTCTGAAGATCAAGTGAGTATCCACACTCTTCTCTCTCATAAAGTGATTTCCCTGTGAGATATGCGGTGCTGAGGGATGGCTTTGTGTGTGGAGGATGCTTTCTTGTTAGCTGGGCTGTCTTGGTTCCAGCTCTGTGCAGTGGTAGTCCAGCCATATTTACCCATTCCTGGAGATGTGCTTGTGCATGTCACACAGCTTATTCTCCTGTCAAGTCCAAGGTGATTCACCTCTGCCTTGGGGGAGCTTGGGGGTGAGAATTGTCAGGATGGGCTGCCACCAAGCTTCTGGCTGTAAACTCAGTGAAGTCTGCTTTTTTTGTTTTTTATTTGACTCTTGCAGTCTGGAAAGGCGGGTGGGTGTCAGTGGGCTAAGGGGTGCCTGTGCTTGTTACCCAGCTCCTGCTCCCATGCTGCTGCGGGGGCTCTGGGTGTTGCTCTGGAGGAGCGAGGATGCTCTTGGGCACAGGAGGGTCCATGAGCCGGTGGTGTTGCTTGGTGGGTCCATCTCGGGTTTGACGTGGACTTGCTGAAAGCTGGTGGCGGGGGCTGTGTGACTCCTGATGAAGTGGCTGCTGGGCCCAATCCTGCTCTGTGATGGAGCGAGGTGTGTGGGATCACCACCCCTGCTGGAAAATGTCATCAACTGGTTGGGCAAGAGCAATAGAGGAACAGCTGAGAAGGTGGTACTGATGCTCGCTGTACTCCTGGCGCTCATGGCTGTCTGGGACCTGCCTCTCATTCCCACCAGGCCTCGTCCTTCTGGCTGTGCGACTGATCCCTTCCCTTGCACCACAGCGGATCCTCCCCTCTCCCTGGTTTCTGGATAAGCTCCCCAAGTTGGGGTTTTCCATTGCAAGCACATGCACAGCTCCGGCACTATCAGCGTAACCGTGTGCTAATATAGAAATATTCTGGCCAAGCCTCCCTTGAGCTCAGGGTAATGTGTATGGGTAACAGCTCATGCGATTTCCTTCTATAATCATTATTTGTGCAAATTATTCATTAATGGAAAAGTATATAGAAAGCCTTGGGGGAACCTGCTGCCTGAATGAGCCTGCAAATGCCCATTCTAAATAGCACAACAGAAATGCTGCTGCTAAGCTCATTGCTCAGGTTTTTGCTGAACTAATGAGAAGTTTAAATCAATGTTTACCACTTTTGGGAGTGGAGGGAAATCTCAGTAGACTTTCCTTTTCCCGTGGAGCTGAAAAGGATTTAACTGCTCTTTGTATGCTGCCGTATGCTGTGCCATGATTTTGTTTTGGGGACATGAAGCAATTCTGCTGCAGAAATACCATTTAACCTCCTCTGTCCACCATGCTGGTTAATTAGTGCCGCGCTCGGAGCACTGTGCCGGTGCTGTGGGACATGCTGCTGCACTCCTGCTTGGGCGGAGGTGAGGGTCTGGGGCCACGTTTGTCTCTCCCTTCCTCCCTCCTGCCCTGGCCAGAGGAGGGGGTTTGGTCAGGGCATTTGATGAGCATCCGCTGGAGTTGTTTTATGCCTGCTATTTGCAGCTAATGCTTTCTACAGCTTCATAACACGTCTGGTTTGTGGACAGATTGCTTCATTAAATGGTTCTGTAATTGGGGCCCAGCCAAAGCCACATTAGATATTTGTAAAAGCTTTTAAAATAATAAAAAAAATAGTTTTGGTTTTCTAACACCCTCTTATTACTGCTGCAGCCTTCTGGCTAAGAGACCAGGCGTAGGCAATTTTCTTCACTGTATAACTTGTTAACAAAAAGACAAGCTGCTTTCTGCAAGCCAAGGAGCCCTTCATGAAGCCTTGTGCATGCTGCAAACATCAATATTGACTTGCAGAAACCTGGCAGGGGAGGAATAGTGCGTGGTGGTGGATGTGGCCCTGAGCTTTTGGCTGCAGAGGGGGTCCCAGTGAGGCTGAGGGGCCGCAGGAGCCCCTGCCTGAGCTGGCCTCTCGCATCCAGCGTGAGGGCTGTTCACCAGGGCAGCATCGAGCCCCTCCGTCCCAGGGAGCATGGTGGAGGGGGGCAGTGGGCTGCGCATCCCAGTGGGCTCTTGTGGGTGAGAATGAAGGCCAGATCCTGTGCAAATCTGGTATTCAGTGAAACCGAGTGCTGCAGCAGGAGGGTGTGAGCATGAAGCTGAGCTGCGGGATGCTCCCCTGCCTGCTGTTGTTGTAGTTCGTCATAATAAACTCGCACATGCAGGTGGCACCAGAGCATCAAAGTGGTTTTCCTTCTGCTTCTCTTTTTTTAATTTGGGTTTTATTAGTTCCTATGGTAACCATGAATATGTCTGAGGGACTCAGAACCTGAGAGAATGAGTAGACATTGCGGAGTGGGAGTGTCGGAGGAGAGGCGATGGATGGGGAGCCCTGGCATCGTGGTTAGGGGCTCGGCTGGCCCCCTTTGGTGACAGGCAGCGTGGGGAGGTACCGCACTCAGGCAGGAAAGGTGCTGCAGAGGACCAAGCATCCCTGGGCAGCTGCTGCTGAACGGCCACTTTTGCTGCTCAGCCTCCAAAATGCCCAAGAAGCTCTGGTGAGTTTGGGTCTGGCTCTGCCTTTGGGGGCTGTGTCTGTGCCCTGCTGGGGCAGAAGAGCCCAAAAGCATCAGCTCTTCAGCAGGAAGCTTGTGTGCCTGGTTCCACTGCTCCGCGTTTAAATGTGCAGCTGTCAATGGGCTGTCCCTGACTCTCAAAAACTGTTGTTCTGGGGCAGGAGAGAGCTGAGTTTTTCGGCTGCCACGGGGAGCCATGGGCTGCCCTGGAGAGCTGGGGCTCATGTGGCTGGGGGCTGCTCTTGGGAAGCCTTGCAAAGTACCCAAAAGCAGTGTATGGGGGATGGAGAGTCTGGGTGAAGGCTTGGAAATACTCTGCTTGCTGGTTTTGGGGGGTGCATGTCCCCAGGGGTGGCAGCACGAGCTGGTGTTGTGGTGCTTGGGTGCTGGGAGAGGGGCCGGGGCCAGCCCCAGGGTGCTGCAAGATGGAGACCAAGGCACTTGTGCAGTGAATGGGTTTTGGCATGTATGGACCCAGGATTTTGGCATGGGCCAATTCCATCACGATCCCTGTTTTTCTGGTGGGTTTTTTTTTTTTTCATGGGAAAATACTGGGGGCAGTTGAGCCCCCCAGGCTGGCAAAAGGGGCATCACATCCAGAAGCAGCCGTCTAAACCTTGGCTTGGTGCTGGTGTTTTCTTGTGTCACGTCAAGTCTCTGCAGAAAGTTAGCAGTGTCTCAGGGATTGTGGGGTGCTCCTGTGGTGCCCTTAGTGGTCCCTGGGGCATGGCTTCATGCAGAGCTTGTAAAATGTAGTGAAGGATGAGGTAAGGTCGTGCTGCGGGGAAGGGAAGAGCTGAACCAGTTGGCAGCTAAACCCACTTCCCGAGTGGGGAGGTCACCCTGGAGGAAAACATCAGCCTATCAAAGGATCTTTGCATATCAAAAATCAGCCCCAGCCAGATGAGCATGCCTAGTGAGTTTGTTTGCTTCTCACAGCTGCCTTGTGCTAACCCTGGGCAGCACAGCAAGTACAGGGTCCCAAGGGACCAGGCAGGGACCCCTGAGCCCCCTCTGTCTTGGGAAATCCTTGTGCTGGGGATGCCGGAGGTGGGAAGGTGCGATGGGGATGAACCTGTGGGGACCTTCCTCTGATGGGGATGAGCCCGTGGGGACCTTCCTCTTCTGTCCAGTTGGACTTCTTGGGAATGAGCTGGTTGGGAGATGTTGCATGCGGGAGGTTAGCCAGCCCTTTGCCTGCTGCTGGCTCCTTAGCCCTGTGTGCTCTGGTTATTTTCTCTTTGGTATCACCAGTTGGATGTACTGAGAAACCACAGAGTATTTAAAAAAAAAATCGATAAAAAAAGTCCCACCTTGAGGCAAAGGGTCACCTTGTTTTAGCCTTATAAAGCAAAAACAGCAATGAAATAATCATGTCTCTGTGGAACAGAGGAGCCTTGTACACCAATTACTGAGAGTCAGTGAGTGTGTACAGCTAAAATTCACATGAAAGCATGTGATGCTCATCTGATGATGGGAACAGTGGTGGAAGATAAAGGTGGGAAGAGAAGAGATGAAAGATTCACTTGACCTTTGTAAAACGAGCTGTGTCCAGGCTTGAGGCTCTTTAATATTTGATGGGCCAGAGCTGAATTAATGGGAAGATGTGGGAATGATTTAGCTTCTTGGTGGTAGCTGTGCTGACTCTTGCAGGAATCTCAGAGGTTTGCGTTTAGGTCCTGTGAGGACAAGGTCTGGAGAGCAGATTGTGTCTAACTAAATTCTTTTGACTTTATTACCACCTTTTAAAATGGATAATTGCATGCAAATATATGTTTTGCAATTATACTTCAGCTGTAGTAGCATATGTGTTACGCTGCAAAGAAAACGCTATCAAAACTACCTCAAAGCAGTCGTCTGCGGTGAACAGGGGAGGTGGGCAGGCTTCCTACTTCATTTGATTCGTAACTGCTTATCTCCGGGGCTGCCGGGCCTGCTGTGTGAAACCTCCCGCAGTGACTCCCTCCCAGCCAGCATGCCGGGGGAGGCAGTTAGCTCTGGTGCAGAAATGAAAGAGAAGAACTGAGTGTATGGGGCTGGTGTGTGAAGGACACCCTGGGACTCTGAGCAAACTTGAAAATCGGTTAAAATCAGTGCTGGGGCTGGACAGGCAAAACGAGGTACTGGCTGGTCCAGGCTCCCAGCTGAGTGCTGGGTGGAGTCTCTAAATGGGTCTGTGTGCGGATGGATGAGTGTTAATTGGGCACGCAGCTGAGGCAAAGGTTGTTTAATATGCATCGCCCCGCCAGCTCAGATGCTCTTCTCACCCTGGAGTGATCCCTTTCCCTTTCTGATGTTGCTGTTGTCAGTAATATTAATTCTTATTAATGTGTATGTGGCTCATCTAATCACAGCAAATACTTCTGAGCTTTTCCTAAGCCATCTTTCTTGGTCCCGACTCTTATCTCACTCTGATTTTTTGTAAAGTTTTGCTGGGAACTTAAACCATCTGTGATGGGTCATGAACCAGAGGTCCCCTCATGGGTGTCACCTGGGTTCCCACAGGGTTTCCCCTGTGTTCATGTGGCAGCGAGGGGCGAGGAGGCAGAGTGCACACTGAAATGGTATAGTCCATTCAAAATGATGGTGTAAACCTAATTTACCTTGTTTAACGTTGCCCCAGCCAAGCCACTGCTCTGCCTCCTCTCCTGGGAGATTCCTGTTGCACTACGGGTGTGCAGGGCAGTGGCAGCTTGGAGGCATGTGGCCAGACACAGCATCCCAGGCAAAATGAGTCCTTGTGTTGGTGGCAGGTCTCGTGCCTGCATCCCTGCTGGAACAAAGCCCCCCATGAGTGCCAGCGAGGCTGTGGGCTAGTGGCCAGGGACAGTGACAAGTCCCTGTTGCTGCCGCGGGCACTGGCTGATGCTGTCCCCGCTCACCGTCTGCTGCCTTAGAGCCGCCTCCTGCGCGTTTGGGCCAGCCCTTGCCAATGCTGGGGGAATTGAGAGCTGCATCGATAAATGTCAGCACTATCCTCATGCAGACCCGAGGTGACAGCTCTGCCCGACGGGAGACCGGCTGGTGGGGGAAAGGCGAAGCACCTGCCCCGCTGGGCTCCTGGTGCAAATGGCCAGTGGGTGGCTGGAGCTGCCCCAGGCTTTGGCTGCACCAGATCCAGATTTGAGTCCTTTGCTGATTCAGTGAGATTTTGGTGTTTTAGTTTTTTTTTCCTTTGGTTAAAAAAAACAAACAAAAACCCCAGCCAACCAACCAAACAAAAAAAAAAACCCAAACAGCAACAGAAAAAGTTCTGTTCTGACTAGGTTCGGGTGTGTGCCCAGACCCAGGTGGTATGATTTGATCCTTCTCTTCTGGGAGGAGGAGATGAGCATGTATGAAAGCATTTCCAAGTCCTTCTTTATTTGCAATGCAGATGCAGACAAGCTAGGAGAGGCAGTGGGTCGCTGCAGTGTGGGACCAGCCCAGGGCCTTTCAGAGGCTTCTTCCCAACCCGGCTGCAGCCCGCGGGTGCTCGGCTGGGGTTCTTGCCCATCCCTGCTGGTGCTTCCCTGGCTGAAGCCTCTTCCCAGGCATGCCACCAGTCGGCACACGAGCACTTGGCTTTTCGCTGCTGCTTGTGCCTGCTGTGAGTGGATAAAAGTGAGGGGAACCCAGGCATCAGGCATCGGGGTCCTGCTGCTGTGTGGCCGCACAGGGGCTGCTCTCCTCCCCTTCGAGCGGTTTCTGTCTGTAGTGACAAGGCTGCTGCAAGTCCTGTCACCCAGTTCATGCCGTGAGTTGCTCTGCGGTGGTTGCCCCTCTGGGCCCTGGTGCGAGCTATGAGCGGGGGGCTGCAGGGGATGGGGCAGTGCTCTGGGTGCTGGCTTTGCCTCTGCTCCTGCCTGGGGGGTCCTGCCCAGCGCTGCGCCCTGGCGACCCTCGCAGCGGTGAGCTGTGCTGCCGGTCCCCGCGTCCCAGCACTCGCCGCCTGTGCATCACCAGGCTGGAGATCTTCAGCACGAGGAATCAAAGGTGGGAGTGAGTAATTTAAAAGGAGGAATGTAGAAGTAGTGAAACTGGGGTGAAAGTAGGGCAGTGCGTCTGGGGGCTTGAGTGAATCATCAGCCAGCTCTCACTGCTGCTGCTTTATTTGCTTTTTATGCAAAGAAATTAGCCTGTCAGCTGTGTTTTTGTGCCAGTTTAGGGCCCGTGGATGAGCAGGTCAGCGCTGTGCCATTGCCCAGATGGGCTGCGGCGGGTCCTGGTGCCTGGGGTGGGCAGGCGGGTGGCTGCAGGGCTGCTCACCGAGCCCTGGTGGGGCTTGGCTGTGGTGCTGACATCTCAGTCACCGCAGAGCTGGGCTGAATAGCTCTTGCCACCTCAGGATGGGCCCGTCCCAGCCCTGGCCACTTCTGTGAAATCTGGGCTTTGCCCTTACAGCAGCGCTCGATGCCGGGCTGAGATAGGGATGGTCCCATCCTGCGTGGGCTCTGTGCCGGGGCTCAGCCCTGCCCTGCCCTGGGGACAGCCTGGGGGTGCACACACACCCCTCACAGCCCCAAAATGCCCTTTGCCGCTGCTGAGCCCCCGCTGCCGGAGCCGCGTGCTTGTTGGGGCTGTGAGTAGGTGTGATGGGCAGTGCTGCCCTTCTGCCCACGGGCTTGGGATGGCTGCAATAGGCGATGCTGGGGGTTACACCTGATGTCTTTATTCAGTACAGAAATGGATTTTGGGGTTTGTTTTGTTTTAGTGGTGCTTTTTTTGGTATCTGTCTTTTGTGACTAAAGATAAACCCAAGCAGGGCTAGTGCCAGGGCAGGCAGTGTCTGCCTCTACCCCTTGCCTTCCAGCACGCTCGGGGGTGAAGGGAAAGGGGTTCTCCCTGCGGAGGGCTGACGCAGCACCAGGGTTTGGACGTTGTGGCTGTGCCGGGGTGATTCGCTGGGCCAGGGGCAGCAGCTGGTGGAGCTCAAACAGCATGGCATCCCATCGACACTGTGTGTAAGTGCAGAACCACCCCCAAAGATCACATGTATTTTCTAGAGGGGAAAAACAACCTGGGAGATGGGAGCCTTAATGATACCTTATTTTCTTTATGGGCAGAAATGGCTTTCACTGGGTACAAGAGCTGATCTTTTTACTAAGGCACCATATGATTTTAAGAAGAAAAATTGAGAAGGGTCTGAGGAGCTTTAGCAAGGTCTGTTTGAGCAGAGACACAGCTTGGCAGAGGCCAGTGCCCCCCTTGTCCTTGTCTCCCCAGCAATGAGGATGGGGCAGGGCCCCAGGAGCCACCCTGGGACCCTGGGGGCACTTTGACCCTCTATGTTGCAAAGAGGGGAGCATTTGGAGCCCCGGGGCTGCCACTACTGCTTGGTAACCCACTGTGCCAGCTGGAATGGGCAGTGGTGCAGCACCAGCCCCAGGTGGCCCCTGGCACATGGGCACTGGTGGGAGAAGGACGAGATGGAGGGGTCGCTGCTCATTAGCTCCCAGCAGTGCTGGGGCAGGTGCTGGACTGAGGGTCCCCTGTAAGCAGCATTGCACAGCCCGTCACTGTGCGTTGTGTTGCAAAAAGACCGTCGCATGGGCGGTCCTGCCATGGTCGGGAGGTGACGAACGAGGACACGCTGGAGATGGTGGCCAGAGGACGGGTGGTCGGGGAGCGGAGTGCAACCCAGCCGAGGGTGCTTGCCGCAGGAGGTGAGCGGTGGCAGGGGCACAGTCAGCCCTGCCCTGGCCAGCCCCAGGGCTGGCTGGGGATTTACAAAATCTAGCCAGTCCCAACGTCTTGCCCTTATCTCTGGCAAGCAGGCGGGAGTGCTTCCCTCTTCGTGGAAGGGCAGTTATCACCCCAGCTGCCCCTGGAGAGACCCAGCCCCTTGCCTGCGCCATGTCCTTGCAGCACGTTTCAAAGCCTGCCTGGGACGGAGGAAGCTTTCCCAGGAGGAGGAAGGTGCTGTCAGCTTTGAGGACTTGGGGTGTTTCAGCTGTTTAATCCAGTAAGACTTATCTATATAAAATCTTTTGGAGGGGGATGGCAGCTACTGGCACAGGTCCACTGATGCTCCTGCCCTAGGAGACTTCCCTTGGTATTTGACTAGGCACTTTCATCTCAGTGGCTTGCTGTAGATATTTGGGTTTATTTGGGGGTTTATTACTGCAGAAACCCCAGCTATAGAGTGGAGGCAGTGGGCTGGGATCCGGCGATGCAAATGTTGCTTCCCGGTGACGTTGGAGGTGGCGCAGCGGTGTGTTCTGCTTGTGTGCTATCCAGTCCCATATGTTAAAATGTTGTTGTTGCTGTCAAAACAGCCTTCACATATTTAAAGCTAGATTATCCACAATTACATCTGCCCAGAGGACTTAGCAACCCCACATGGGTCTATTTTTAGCTCTGTTTCAGAACTAATAAACTGTGCTGGCTTATATATCTTTCCTCCTGCCATATTTATAGCCTGTCAAAATAGGAGCTGTTTGCAGACAATTGAAAGGCGGCTGCTCGGAAGAATAACAGCCTTCTAAAAGCAAATATTGTTGTGATGGGGGGAGGGAGCCTTAATGGCTGGAGTGATAGAGACACCATCTGCCTGCCACTGTGCGCTCCCAAATATCCGGGTGTATAGGAGGACAGGGTTGTCTGCGGGAGCCGAGGGGTGCAGCTGGGGCTGCCGTGGGGCTCACCTGAGGCAGGGTCCCCCACTGCTGGTGAGTGTCAGAGGTTCAGAGGGGCTTTTACCCTGCTCAGCATGCCCGTTGGCTTCCCCTTGGCTGTGGCTGTGCATCCGCTTGCTGCTGGGGTGGGTGTGATTTAGGAAGCATGAGCAGCCCTGGCTCTGCTAAGCCAAAGAGCCCAGAGCAGGGCAGGGAGCACCGGCACGGCAGCACAGGCACTGTGCCAATGCCTGTGGTTTGTTCCTGATGATAATTTTGTTAATTACTGTACCGCTCCCGCCGGCTGTTGCTTTTCCTTCTAGTCGTCAGGGTCCTGGCCTCCTGACAGCGACCAGTGCCGGCAAGCCCTGCGATGTGGCAGGGACGGGCAGCCGCTGGTGCTGTGCCTGGTGCTCAGGAGCTGCCCAGCAGCACTCCTGCACTGCGGGACGGTTTGGTGCCAGGTGGTGCCGGCAGGGCCTGTGATCCGTCTGGAAACGGCCCTCCCCACCTCTGGAGTTTTATTTCCAGTGGGGCTCATGATGCTGTTTTTCCGCTCGGTTAGCAAACACCAGCGTCAGTGTTGGACCCATATGATAGCTGGGGACCTCACATCTTCCAAAGCCTGTTGTAAAAACCTGGCTTGTCTCAGACTTGCACCCAGAAGAGACGCGTGGAGGTTTGACAGACACTTGAGTAGGTCAGAGCTACATTATGAAGTCTCTGTGAAGACTCAAAGGTCACTCCTTTCAGACACCATCCTGTCTCATTCCTCTCAAATGTTACCGGTGTCATGCCAGGGACTACGACAGTTCCTTCCTCCTACAAGCAATTTGGTGTTAATCCTCTACAATTTGGAATGCAGAGCTTGATGTTCTCTTCCCTGAGATGACGTGGGTTACATTGCTTGGTGACATGGGGGTGATAACCAGCCATCCCAGCTGCACCAGGGGCTCGGAAGCGGGGCAGGGTTTCCATCAGGTCTTCATTGGATCTCCGAAAACCCAGTGCAACTGTGTTTAGCTGAGTGGTTTGCTCTTCTCTTGCATGTTAAACTTGAGGACAGGGGGATGTACTGACAGGCCGGAGAATGAGAACATGATGGTAAGAAGTACAGGATCAGACCGGGGGTGTCTGCTCCCTGAGAGTGCCAGTGCTTAGGGAAGGACTGAGAAACGGGACACAAGTTGTGTCCTTTCATGTGAGATGCCAATCCCCTTGCAGGCTCTCTGCAGCCCAGGCTGGTGGGAAAGGAGATTTTTCCTTTTGATTGCGTTTGTACTGTTGCCCATGACTGCTTCTGCAGCTGGACATACTGCCTTGACCAGGTCGCTCCTGGTCTGCTGCAGGCACGTCTCCTCCTAGGGAGGACAAGCAACCATCCGAAGACCCTATAGCAGTATGGGCAGCGCGCACATGGAGCTGGTATGGAGCAGGTACCCTTCTGTCCAGCCTCCCTCACGTGTGGGTGTGGGTACCAGCTGCCAGTGAAAGCTCCTGCCCACGGGCATTGTACCCTCCGCTTCCCAAAGCCCCAGCATGCTTGATCCGGGTCTCTTGTTCCCAATCACTGAAGAATTGCACAGCGTGAAGTGAATTAATGAGGAAGATAGCGGGTTTACAGATAACAACTGCATCATTTTCTATCTGGAGCAGGAGGCAAGGAAAAAGCCATAGAGCAACAGAAACCCATTTCTGAATGTGATTGACTTCAGCACGTTCCTTATTGTACAGATGTGTCACTGAGATAATACCTGTGTTTTAGCTCCACAAATGATATGTCTTTTAACGCTCTCACATCAAACAAGGTGTCAGAGGGAGATGGGTAATCGAGATGGCGGCATCTCCTGGGGGAGCCACCAAGGACTAGGGAGTTGCTGGTCTGGCTGCTGTCCTCCGCAGCACTAGGACGTGTTCCCACATGAACTGATGACCACCCCTTGCAGCTCACCACTGGTGAGCGCTGCAAAGCAGCGTGCTGATCTCCGCATGACATTTCTGGAGGTAGAAAGTGTTTCTCCCTATGCGGCACCCATCTGCGGTGTATCCCAGGTACTGGTGCTGCTTCTATGGGGTATGGAAGCTCATTGCGGCACAGATTCATGCAGAGGCAGCTATGATCTCCCTGGTCACCAAAACACCCCAGCATCAAGGGAAGTCGAGGCCCGGAGACAGCATGAGATTTTTCCAGAGCTTCTGTGGCCACCCGCAGCAGCGCCAGGCAGGTCGTCCTTGCAGTCTGCCATCTCCCCATCATGCATTTAGATTAACTCGCCCCTCCTGACACTTTCCTTGGACTGGGGGGGCTGCCACTGCGGCAGCAAGGGGCTTGGGAGGGGGAGCGACTGCAGTGCTGCTGCCCTGTCGAGGGGGATTAGAGAGGCCTAGGCATGCACTCTGCTTGTCTGGGGCTCCTATTTTACATAATGCGATTAATGCTTCTCTGAAACAGCCCCTCCCAAGCCAGCTGAATATTTAGCATTGCCACGAGGATCTGCATTTGCAGCTACCAGCTCTTCTGCTCGCTCTGCCCAGGCAAGGGCTGGCTCCCAGCCTGTGCTGGCCACAGCTGCAGCCATCCTGTGCTGGACTTCGTGCAGTGGTGGTGTGCCCCGCAGTGCCAGGGGCTGCTGTGGTTGTTCAGGTACAAGTTAAGCAAAACCCTGCCCTGGTCTCAGTTTTAACTGCAGCAATCCCATGACCCGTGCCTGGGTTTTAGGCTGTGCAGTATGGGACTGGCAGCACGGTGCAGCATCCGACCCCATCAGTGGATGCTTTGGGATGTTTAATCCGGCTCTTGTAGGGATGGGGCTGAAGTGGTGGCTTTCTGTGGCAGATGGGTTCAGGGACATGGATCAGCATCGCCTGTTGCTGTAGGAGGAGCAGTGCTGACTGGCCCTGTGCCTTTCCTGGTGTTCCCCTGCCTGTGGCTGACAAGAGCCCGTGGAGCGTGGCTCTCCCCAAAATGCTGGGCTCCAGTGAGCAGTCCCTGGGAACCTGATGCTTCTGCCCAAGCCCACCCCACTCTTCCCTCCTCTGCCTGGGGTCCCCCCCTACTCCTGCATCCCTTGCAGCATCCTTGGGATGGAACGTTGCTTGGTTGAAGTTACGCTTTGGGCCTAATCCTGAGCTTCTTGGCTGGATGCCGATGGCAATTGATTGTCATAATGGCTTCAGGGATGGTCTTTGCTCTGCATGGGGAGCTGGGGAAGGGCCAAAAGCTAAGGAGGGTGCTGGTGGTAAGCGTCAGGCGTGTGGCTGATGTTAGTTTGCTATGCATCCTGAATCTGGCTTTATTAGTGATGTTAATGATAAATTATGGCATTTAGTTCACTGATTTGTTAGTAAAATTCAAAGGATCTGCTCATGCTGTAAAGGCTTATTTCCTCTGCTGATTTGATCTAATTTAATTGAATGCTGAAATCTTGGCACTCGTCTCTTCAGAAAGCCTGCATTCGCAGGGAAAAATACCCCAAATTATCAAGAATACAGTTTCCATATAATTGTGCTGCTGTCATAGGCATAACTACCTTGTGCTGTGTTTAACCATCAGAAATTATACAGTCACTTAAGGGAGCAAACTGGGCAGGGGCTGATGCTGCACCCGAGCCCTCAGGCTCCCTGCCCTCCCATGGCAGCAGCGTGACGCATGCCTGCCTTCTCCTCTCTGCCCCTGATTCACTGCCTGGCCTTCAGCAGCTCGCTTCATCTCCCCGTGCTACCATTTTCCTGTCTGCAAAACAGCTTTGGTTTATCGTGGTGCTCTCTGGCCCCACGACGTGCCGAGGAGCCAGAGCCAGCACTGCTCTGCTCACCGGTGCTGAAGGGTGGGCTTGGCACCAAAACACAACTCTTGTTCTGAAGTCCTGGGATGTGTGTGATGGGAAGGTGCTTTCTAAGAGCTTCTTATCAAAGCTGTGTCTCTCTGGAGGCTGCTGAAGGAGGAATGGTTCCAAAAATAAAACCATGAGAACCTATAGATAGACATACAGACGCATGTAGATATCTGTAGATATGTAGACAAAAAGATATCCGTGTATCTTCTTGCATAAAGCAGATCCAGCTGACTAAGCCCCCTGGACTGTCAGAGATGGTTTTATACCAAACACAGACCAGAGAACTGGGCATTCCTGTCTGACTCCAGAGTGTTTGATCCGGAAAGAGTTGCTGCAGTAGCTCTGTGTGAAGAGCTTTGCCCTCATTTGCGTGGCCTTGCTCAGCCTGCAAGGTTTTCTTTGGAAGTCATGATTATAATTTTGGTAATCTTCCTGGGCTGGAAGATGGGCTGCTGTGGCTTCTCCAGCAGTAATGCCAGCTGTGTGTGACTGATGAGCCCCTGGAAAGGTGAAACCTGTGCCTTGGGTGATGCTTCATCCTGAGCAGGGCTAATTACGTGGGAGAGGGCTGGGGGGTGGCACTTCTCGTTAGGCTTTGCCACCCTGGTCACCAGGAGGGGGGAACTGGTGCATCCCTGCCCTCAGTGGGAGCCGGGGTGCTGAGGGCTGATGTTTGAGTTGGCTGGTCAGCTTTCAGGACATGTGGCTGGTGGGTGCATGGTGCGTGCCTTGTGGTGCCCTGCCCACTCGCTGCAGGGAGCGGGGCCACCGGAGGAAATGAGAGAGTGGATAATTTGCAGCTTATCTAATTAAAAGGCTGAGATTTCGAAGGCTGGTCAGGGAAGATGGGAAGGTTGTGGCACTGAACTAGCATGGCTGCTCACCGCTGTCTGGGGATGAGGCCTGGGTGCTGGGCACTGGGGCTGAGGGATGGGCGCCTGTGGGTGCAGGGGGCACAGGGAGGAGGGTCATGCATTGCTGGCAGAGCAGATGGAGACAGGACCCATGTTCTGCAGTGCAAATCCCAGCAGCTCTCACACTTGAGCAAATAGCCATTCGTTTGACCTCCCGCCAGCCTGCTAAGTAGGCAAATATTTGCTGCCTCCCTCTCTCGGCTTCTCAGAGGAAGGGGAAGAGAAGGGGCATCGTGCTGATTGCACAGCGGGCAGGTCCAGTGGCCTGGCTGCAATGTCACTGGTGCTCTGGTACGGGGTGCCTTTCTGGGGTACAAATAGCTCCATTACGTCATCCACTTTCGGTCTTTTGTGCTCGAAGTTTAATTGCAGTGTGATAATACTAATTCATTTTTTATCACTGTGCTACACAGTTATCTTAGTTTCTACTCGGTATGTTACTGCGTTATACAGCAGCGTCAAAGGGCTAGTAGTAACACCCTGTGCAGAATTGTCCAGCTGGATTTCATGGCAAAACCTGCCTCCCTTCCAGCCTGCTTCATACTGGCCCTCAGACCTTGTTCCATATACAGCTATGCCTGATCCCTAGTTTTCCACTAATTATTGTTATCTCAGATTGAGTGGTCTAACAAATGACAACCTATTTCAGGTGTATTTTAAAGCCTGATTAATAACATGAAAGTAGCAGCAGTAGCATGGTGCTTGGCATCGTCTGTGCACTCTGCAGCGATTAACTGTTTCATTGTGATGCTCCGGAGACTGTATGACCCGGAGCAGGGATGGTCCGGGGCATGCAGGGAGGAGGCGCTGCCACTCCTGTCACCCAGGGAAGGCTGCATAACTTGCCAGGACTGGGATCTCTTTGCAAGCAGCAGCAGCAAACAGCTGATTGCATTGGGTAAAGCATGTCATGAGGGACTTAACCTTGCTCTTCTCTGCAGAGTACAGAGAGCAAACGGGTTTCAGAGGGGCTGAGCCTCTTGGTTCTCAGAAGGGAGCAATTTGCACCCCCATGGCTTAATCAAGTGGTGTTTCTTGCCTCTCACTGAAGCTTAAATTGCTTCTTAGTTCTCCTCCATGGGGCACAGGAGGGTCTGCCAGCATGGAAATGTACTGTGCATGGCCAAGTGGCTGCCCCTGCAGCTGCTGCGGCCAGCCCGCTGCTGGCTGAGGTTTTGTGGGGGCTCTGCTGACCAGTTTCTGCGTGGTTCTGGGGTGGGCAGGGGCTACTGCCAGCGCTCGCAGTGCCAGTTTCCACACTAGTGGGATGAGACAGGGAGGCTGCTGAGTACTGCAGGAACCGCTGCCACTGTCCAGGCTCTGCCCAAGGAGCTTGGCTCCGGCTCTGGTGGCACTGCCTGGTTTCATGTTGGGGCACCATAGTGGAAAGATTGTTCACGTCTCACTCTGGAGGTGATCGTAAACTGGAGCAATAAGGGCTGTAGCCATCCTTAGGACCACCTGTGTTGGCCAGAGCAGGAGCTGAGGATTTTCAGGCTCCTGCAGGTAGCCTGGGTAAAGCCTGAGCCCACCCCGTGGCATAGGGAGCCCCACTGCCTGACACAACCGGGACTGGAGGGAGCAGCATCGTGTGCGGGCTCAGGGCTTGCCCCAACTATGGCTGTGGGAGCCACAGGCGTTCAGGTGTCCCAGGTGCCAGCCATGGCTCTGGAGATGATGTCCTCAGGAGGCTGGGAGCAAGTAGGGCTCAGTTCCTGCCATGTCTACATGGACTGGGAATGGCAGTGGCGTGAGCAAGGGGGGCTGGCAGAGGTGTGCTGCCCACCCCAGGGCACCAGGATCCCACTGGGGGAGGATGTGTGCCCCACCATGTGGGGTCTGCGGCCAAGGGGGCTTTGCCCCAAGACCCTCTGGTCTCATGTGTGCTGATGGAGGCAGGAGAACAGCCAGGCACTGGGATGTCTAGCAGCCAGGAATGCGGTTCCCTGTAGGGAAGCGTGGATGCTGTGGTCCTTTGTGGGCTTGGCCCATTTGCTGTAGCTTTTTATAATTTTTTTTTTTTAGTACTGATGCCTGCTCCGAGGTGCTGGGAGGTACTTTCAGTGCTGCTGCCCACTTGTCTCACCCTGTTGCTGTGCAAATGCAGCGAGGGGATGTCCTGAGATGCAGCAAAAGCCCTGCCCCACCTCTAGGGAAATGATAGCTTGTGCACAGAGGGTGCAGCCAAAATGAGGTCGGGTCTAGGGCCTGCTAAGGCCCCTGATTATTTTTAGGCTGTCTTTTGTGATTGCTTTAGATACTGAAGTCTCTTCTTTCAAAGCCTCTCTAACCACTGAACGAGTGCCCATGTGCACCCGCGCCCGTCTCTGCTCACCCGGCCTCCTGGCTGCCTCCCAGCCCTTACGGGTGCCGTATCTGCAGTGCTGTTGACCATCAGACCCTGCTGCTCTTGTGTGGGGCCAGCTTGTTTTAAATGGCAAGCAATACCTGGCTGAGCCTTGTCTTCCTTCTGCAGTGAGAGGTTGTTCGCTCATAATGATTTTTTGTTCTTTCACAGTGGCTTTGATTGCTTTCCCTGCTTATTTCCTAGGAAGGCTGATAATTGCTCTGGGGAGATGGAACATCGTGGGCCATGCTCAGCCCCAAGTCAGGCAAAAGGTCGATGCCTGTGTGTATGTGTGATGGGGTTGGGCTCTGGATGGGGGACAAGCCCATTGCATTGGCTCCCAGTCGAGTTAGGCAGATGAATTTCTTTTTGCACATCAATCCTGTACTTCCATACAGCAGCCACAATACCGGCGTGCAGGGAGTGCCAGGGTTTGGGCATTGTGGTGTGGTGGGGAAGCCTTGCTGGCTGTGCTGGGGCAGGAGCTGGGTCTGCCCCATGCCTTGGCATGCATTAGTCCCTCTTCCAATCACTCTAACTTGACAAAGTGCTAAGGTTGCTGGTGGCGTATCACACTCGTCTCACACTGTTTCAAGAGAGAGAAAGCTTGCTGTCTTCTGCCTCTGCATTGCCTGCATGGAGGAGCCGGCTTCATGCTTTCTTGATATTTTCTCTATGTCTTTCTAACTGAAGCCATAAAATAAATCTCTAATCAGATTACTTAGGGCTGGATGTAACATAATCTAAAGCTCTATTTCTTGTGATACTTCTCTTAAAACTGGTTGCACTCTTATCCTCTTCCTGCAGCACCGTTTGAAATGCTATAATCACTTTCTCCCTAGTTTGCAACCTCCCAAATCCTTTTCTTCCCATGCCAGTGAAATTGGAATGTGACTGCTCCTTTACGGAGAACTGGTTACTATTTTTGTCTTTTGGTCTGTGCTGCTTCGGCTCCTTTTCTTCCTCTCTGGCTCCCAGTCCCTGGTGCTGGTACAGCTGCCCCTGTCCCAGCTCTCCCACCCGGGCATTGCAGGCACCCATGCCCAACCACATCCCACTTAGGTGAAACACCCATGGGGGTCTCTGGGCAAGTGCTTGGGGTGGTGGAGAAGAGTCCCTGGGCAGAGCTCTCAGCACCCTGTCAGCTACTGTGGCTCAGCCATGGCGCTGCGGGGATGGGCTGGCCGTGCCGCCAGCCTGGCCATGGCAAATGCCTGGCATAGTTTGTGTATTTCTGGCTCTGTCCCTCGTGAGCGAGGGAACCAGAAATATCTCTTGCAAAGGGAGGCACAGAGGGCGTCGGGGACTTATCCTGAGCTGTCTGACGAGTCAGCGCTGCAGCTCTGGCCAGAGAAGCCCTGAGTCACCAGAGCTGGACTCAGGTGTGAAGGATGGGGCCCTGGGGGCCTTCGTGAGTGGAAATACACCTGCGGGTGACTTGGGAAGGTTGATGGGCTGCTCACCAATGGGTGATTTAATCTCACTGCAGCATTAACACAAAAGCCGAAGTTATTCCATAAATATACGGCTTCTTAATAATATTAATAGTGTCATTTATTCACGGGAGATTCGGTAATATAGGGGATGAAGGCTTGATCTTGTCACAACCTGGTATTTTCAGCTCCTTCTTTCTTAGCAGAGCGTCCAGAAGAAAATGCCAGGCTTTGCATAAATGAGCCAGCCACCCAGGTGATTTATTAATCATGGCATGTAATTGTCCTAACCTGCCGTGAGCTCTCTCCAGCCTCTTGGGACCCAGCTTCCTAGTTAGCTGCAAAACTGCTTTCTCTGAAGTAAAAATGTCAGGGCATTTTTAAAGAGATATTTATTTCTTCATAAAGCAGGGGCAGCTGCTTAACTTGGAGGCTATTTAGTCACTGCAGAGGTAATAGTGAATCTTTAAAGGACGGATGGAGATTGAGGAGCCCAGAAACTCTGGGGGGAGGGAGCTCATAGTCTCTGGTCCAGGCTCCATCACAGGGTGGGCTGTGGCTCCCTCCAGCTGAGCCCAGGAGACCTCCATGGATGGTGAGCTGGCAGCCCCTCCAGGGAGCAATTCCAACTCTTCCCAGCCTCCTCAGTTTCCCTGATTTCGGGTTTAAGCCTCTCAGGCTGCAGCTTTCTGTCTTATGAGACATCCTTTGGCATACCTGTGCAGACACCAGCTGGAGGGCTTCTGCAGGTTCTGGCCTTGACAGGGCATCCTCCTCTCAAACCTTCAGGAGGGCAATGCTCTGGTGGCATCACTGGGGGAACTGGGGGTTGGCCGGAGTCATCCCGGCCCCGTGGAGCCAGGGGACAAGACATGGGGCTGGGGACATGCGTTGCAGAGGTGTTTCTGTATTTGACAAGGATGTGGGCAGAGTACTTGCCCCTTGCTGGGATCAGTTTGATGCGATCCTCTCTTGATGAGAGTAAAGGCTGAACTGGGGACGCACACCATGGCCAATGAACTGCAGGAGCCAAGGAGACTTGGCTCTGCTCCTGGGTCAGAGCGCCCTAGCGACCTGCAGTGCCATGCCTGTGCTGGCCATGCGGTGCAGCTTGCCGTGCCCGCGCTGGCGGTGGGGTGCAGCTCACTGTGCCGCACAGCCTGCCGTACCCACCCCGCTCCTGCTCCTCTGGTTGGCAAGCAGAGATCATTGCTGTGTGCACAGTGAGCTGTCTGTTTGCAAGGAGAACCCACCGGCCATGAGTGGGGAGAGCAGCAGGCACTGGGGAAGGCAGCAGGGACAGGGGCCGTTCAGATGTACCAGCCGTGCCACCTTCCCTGCCTCCCTGGCTGTCCCTGGCATCCTGCCCCAGTCTGTGCTGGAGCCTTTTATCAGATAGCAGAACATAAGAAATACAGGGCAGCTTCTTCAGGGACCGTTGCAGCCACAAGCGATGTCCTCAGGAGCAGGAGGTCCCTGGTACCCCTTCACCTGTGTGTCTAGCGACTGAGCATCCAGACCTCTTAGCAAAACCCACGGCCTCCTACCAGACAGGAGCTTGTTTGTGCTGGGGTGGGAGGGAGCAAAGGGGGCTCCAGTGTTTCCCTCGCAGCCCCGTCTCTGTGTGAGGGCATGGCAGGGCTGCAATCTGGGTACCGAGCTCCTGCCCCACCAGCCCTCATCCAGCCCCATGCCATTTATTATCTTGCCCTCGTCCCATAAATTAGAAATCAGCAAGAAATTGATTACAGGGGGCTCGTTTGCTGTATTTGGGTGGAGAAGAAAATATGGCTGAGTGTGTCTGCTTAAAGTGATTCTCTATTTCCAAATATGAGAGAATTGAACATCTTTAAAAATCAATACAAAGCCACTTCAGCATAAAACAAGAGGAGATTAATACTTAACGTGTCTGGAAAAGGGGAAGAGAGACAGTGGAAAATGTCTCCAGAGAGAGAGAGATTCAATGAAATTCGAAGCTGCCTGTTTAATGCGAGAGGTAAAAGGTTTTAAAATTAAAACCCCTCCCCCTCCATTAACTGGAAGCTAATGAGGTGCTGGAGAATTGGTATAATTTGACATGGAAATGGGTTCTAATTTCTTTTTTTTTTTTTTTTTTGCTATGCCTGAGAAATTTGTCAGATTGATGATTTCTGCTTGAAAGGAAGGAGCCAGGTATTTTCTGCAAGAACAAAGGGATTTGTTGGTCCAACAAAAACTTTATTAATAGGCTTCACGGTGCGAGTTAAGCGCTCTTCGCTGCCAGTGAGGAGGAAGGTAGCACCCAGGCTTAACAAAATTCTTTCCTCTTACCTGCTTGCGTTCTCTCACCCACCACACATGGTTTGGCATCATCAATGTTGTGCCAAAGAAGGAGAAACACGTTTTGGGGTGTTTTGAGAATGGGTTCGGCTTTTCCTTGTGGGGAAGTGGGGACCTTGACACTCCTGTGCTGGAATTACTGTGCTGGAGAGACCCTTCTGCTGCCTCAGCCTCCCCAGGGACCCATCGAGATCTGTTGAAATATGAAAATACTAGTCTTGAAGTTTAGATCTTGGCTCTTTGAAGAGCTACACGTGTGCTGTGTAGGTGAATATGAATGGTGTGGTGACGGCTGAACCGCCGTCAGGTTCTTCTGGGGTGAATTAATGTTGCATATCGACAAAA
This sequence comes from Anhinga rufa, assembly GCA_013400875.1. NCBI lineage: Eukaryota > Metazoa > Chordata > Aves > Suliformes > Anhingidae > Anhinga > Anhinga rufa. Next base: position 3,363 of record VZTV01114690.1, on the reverse strand, counting down.
ATAACATAGCACATATTTTTTATCTGGCTTACAGTAGAATGCATAAAGAGATTATGGTGATGATGGGCTTTTTGGCTGAATTTAAAGAATACATCAGATTAGAGGTTGTGCTGAGACATTTTGATAGAGAAGGCCAGAGCTAAGTTTATGTTGATCACCTTAAGCATGGCAGGCAGGGAGGCGGCAGGCAGGAGGAGGTGGCGAGAGCGACTGCTCTGTGCCAGATGTGGTCTGTGGCCTTTGCGAGCTGTTTGCTCCTGAGCAAGCACATTTATTACGGGCTTTGCCAGGAGAGCCCCACGCGCTGTTAATGATTGACTGCTCTGGCCAGGGGGTTTCCAGGCAGCTCATGCTCCATGGCCTGTTGAGACCGCTGGGCTGTTGCACTGTGTGTGACAGCCTCCCCGGTGGGCGAGGAGCGGAGGGCTGTTCTCCACGGCTTTCCCCGGGACAGCAGGGGTCCTGCTTGGGTGGGACTCTGGTGGGGTGGCCATAGCTGGCCCTGCAGCCCTTGCATGCCCCCTCATCAGGCTGCCTGTTTGCAGCAGGGTCCCCCCAAAAGCCTTGACCTGTCGGCTGTGACAATTTGCCGACCAGCTGCTCTGGGGGTCCTGCACCCTGCTGCTGGTGGGAGGTTGTTCTCTCCCTGCTCTAAGGCCAAGCACACCCAGGGGAACACTTTCATGGGCTTGACCCATGAGGACCAGATGATGCAGTAGGGTTATTACGGCTCACTGAGGCCGGCTGCGAAGATGAGGAGCACAGGTGGGTTTTGGGCAGATGCCGACGTTTCAGTCCTGTGGAGGGCTGCGGTTTTGCCTGCATGTTCTCATACGTGCCTAGAGCACGGACTGTGTTTTCATCCCTCTAAGGAGGAACATGCTCAAAATGCTGTAGCTAGTCCTGGTGTCTTATTCCCGTGAAAATTAAACTCGCAGAGGAGGAAGGTGAGATGGGAGGGGGCGGGGCAGAGAGACCCGGGTGTTTTATCACCGTGGCAACAAAGACTTCCAGGGAAAGGTGCTGAGGTTGTGAAGTAGATCACTTACAGTTTACTTAATAAAAAATTACATATATGTCCTGGAACAAGCCGTGTACCAGCTCCCCCGTGTAAGAGGCAAGCTGGAGGGCTCGTGCTGTCGCGCCGTTCCCAAGCCTGGCTCCGTGCAGCTCTGCAGCGGGGAGGGATGCTCATCCCTGGCACAAGCACAGCTTGGCCCTGGCGCCTGGCTTGGCCCAGCTCAGAGCTGTCCCGTATGGGGAAGGTTTGCTAATGTCCGGAAAAGGTTGAAAAAAACTCCCGGTTACAAGGCAGGAACAAATCCTTCCCGCTGTTCAGATTTTAAGGGGGTTGTACCGTAACTTCTCCCTTTAAAGAACCCGGTGCATGGGTGACGGTGCGTGCTGTTTTCATTAGAACCTCGGCATCGAGGTAACGCGGTGTCCGCGGTGACCCTGGAGCTCGGCCAGAGAGAGTGAGGTCCCTCGTTCATTCAGCGTGCTCAGACCCCAGCTCGCCCGGGCGGCGGGGAGCGGGGACACGGGCTTTTGGGTGGCCGCGGGGGGGTAAGGGCAGCGGTGGCCGCTCCTCCGCCGAGCCCTGCCCGCGCCCATCGCCGCCGGCCCCGCGCAGCGGAGCGGCCCCGCGCAGCGGAGCGGGGAGCGCGCAG
>VZTV01114685.1:0-11560 GCA_013400875.1 Anhinga rufa | reverse complement strand
GGAGGCAGGTGCCTCCTACTATGTTCTGCTGGGAACCCACTTATCTTTCATGTCTTCGTTTGGGTACTTGTGGAAACCTGCTGACCCTAAAGAAAGAAGCTAAAGCTTTCTCATGCCCCATCCTATCTCGCTATTTCATCTTGCTGTGATGCCTTAATGCTGCTGTTATGAAAATGATTGGGTTGCCCTATGAGCAGTCTCTGATGAGAAACAGAGTTGTAATTTAACACCAGCTTCTCTGTTGCCTTGATGCTTGGCTGTGAGGATTACAGGCATAGCCAAAGGCTAGTAAATCTTTGAACCGCAATGGATATACAGAAAATAACGTAAATGTGTCTGCCTTACATGTTGCATCAGTAGACAGTGAAATCCCCTAAACATGAATATTCATGTTTGTAGATGGGACACACTGCTCTGGTCTCCTCTTAGCTTCTGAGTTAACTTATGGCATGAATCTCCTTCTCCCCCTTCCTTCACCCAGTTCCTTGTAGGGACTCATGGCATGTGAAGCTGGGAAGCAAACAGTAGATCTGACTGTCACAATGTTTTCACTGAGCTTGTTAGCTTTAAACTGGCTGAAAATCTGGTTTATTGTAGATTATGGGTACAAACCTGTTGGGTAGAAACCCCACAAATTGAAGTCAGACCTGGTGAGCTTTGTACTCTATGGTGGATTGAGATGTTGAAATACCAGTTGCATGTCTTTTATTTTTAGAAGGCAGCATTCAGGATATGAAAACTGTAGCCACAATTTCCGTGGGGTTTTGTTTTTCTACCCTATTGTTTAATTTTAAAAGGCACTGCACCATTAAGTTTCTGGAGGAAGGTATGAGCCCTCTGTGCTTCCAAGAGAAGCAAAAAAGAATGGGAGAGAAATTTGAGGAGAATAGTCTTGCTTTGTAACCTATCCCCCACAGGCTTTTTTGTCCCACTTGTCTGTGGATCTTCCCAGTATTGCTGGAAATGGTCACTGCTTACTGTGGGACCTGTCACTGTCATACTTGTAGTAAGATCAGCAAATTAAAACTGGTTCCCAGCTGTGGTTTCTCTTGCTCTTTTCTGCACTGAGCTACTTCTGAGCTTGTGAAAGTAACTGTGTTTCTAGAGATGAAATTAATGTGTTTCTAGAATGAGAACACTAAAAACCTCTGGCTGTGGAGAATGTATGAACTATGGACACCTTCTTCACCATGCAATCAGTGCTTCAGTTCTGATCTGCATGGAACAGAGCCAGCATATAGCACTGCCTTACTATTTTTTATAATGAACATTTTTTGTTTCGCTGTTCAGTTTAACCACTAAGGTAGCAAGCGTGGAGGTTCTGTTTTTCTTTGCTAATTCATGTGTCTTGAGCTCCTCACATAGGTTTTTTTTCTATTGTCACAATGCTTTGATTCTCAAGTAAGGAATGACCAGCCTAGCTCTGCTCAGGTGTGAAGGTGCTAGAAAAGGTTGGGTTGTCAGGAAAATGTAAAGCTTAAAAGATATTAAAATTGTGTCAGTCAGTCCTGTAGGAGATGCTCTGCAATCTGAAAATCATGAGTTACTGGCTTCCATGCTCAGAATTCAGGCTCCAGGGTTGGTTTAAACTGTATGGTAATGAAGGACAGCTGTGCCTTTCATGAAGTCAATATCCATGAAATGCTGTCATGTGTGATTGTCTAATCCTGACCTGTGACTTCAGAGAGGAAGGGTGGTTTTGTGGTTAAGGCACAAGACCTCCAGCTCTGGGAGCTCTTGATTCTATTAGAGGCTTTCTGACATGACTGTAGAGAGGACCTTTCTCCTTGCCCTGTGTGGGAAATGGACAACTTGTGCTTGTTTCATGTGGATGGGGACTGCCTCCTGCTTTGTTGCCATACAGTTGCCATACAAGCTGGAGCTAGGCAGAAAAAAGGCATTTCAGCCCCACTGGGCCTTCTTGGCATTGGGGGTTATTTGCATAGTTTATAAGCAAAGCCTCTGTTTACATTCTCTGCTGTTCTGCTGTTGCTCCCTTGGGGTCAGGACCAAAACTGTAAAACTGTAGTCTACCATGAGGACAAGCTACCTCAGTATTTCTTCTGCAGACGTGCATCCCACCATTGAATCAGCAAGATCGTTCTCATCAGATCTGACTGTCTTTGAGCGTGGTTGCTCAGTCTGACCTCAAGTTCATGTATACATTTGTGCCTGGGGCTTGTTGCTGGGACCCAAGGTTTTGACCACGAGCCCATCCCCTGTGGTGGTGGTGAGGGGATCCTGCAGGATTGCAGGTTTTCTGTTGAGGATGAAGGGGAGAGGGAGGGAGAGGCCACCTCAGCACAAGTATGTGGGAAGATTCCTCTCTAGTGTGCAGCTGCATTGCTCTGTGCCAGCCGCCGGCGGCTTGCAATAGCTGACTGTACCAATGCTCTTGGTCAGTCTCAAGCATGAGAGAAGATGCATGAGTTAAATCACATTTGAGCTGACTTACCCTGCCTCACGTGTTTTGAGTAACTTGATACTGTGTCTGAGCTTTTATGGCAGGAAAATATTGCAGTAGTTGGCCTCTGGTTGTAGAATGTGTTCTTCCACTACAGATATTTCCATTATTAGGTAAACTTGGTGTTAGCCTTCAGAAGACTCTCATGTTTCTTCTGTTTTCTGTTTTTGGAGGAGCTCTTTTAACTAATGCTGTTGTATTTCCTTAGGCCCTAGTAAGCAAGTAGTCTTGGAGGAGAATGGCTGTTTTCAAGAGGAAACCTCTATTAACTCTTGTCTTTTTGAAGTATCTAGGGCAGGAATTTAGGCTGATTGCAGTGTTTGGTGCTTTTCTGTGGTTTCATGTGCAAGTCATTATGCATGCCTCCATGATTGAGGGGAATTGTGTAAGACACTGAGCCACAAGTGCAGGAAGTAGGACCAGATGGGGTGGGGGAGAAAATGCATGGTAAGAAGGGCTGGCTATTAGCTTAGGGCACTGCAGGAGGACCGTGGTGTTGGGATTCAGTCCCTTGGCCTTGCAGAGCTTCCATGTGTGGTCTTGGGCAGACAAGGGTTATGATCAGTGAGCACGGGTTCATGACCAGCCAGCTGGAAGCCAAGCATTGTTCCACAAGCAGTTTCGGTAATGTGATGTTCTGTTCCCTTTGTGTTTTCTTCCAAAGGATGATGAAAACTCCTTCAGATGTTTGTAGGAGTTGCCTTGGAAGGCAGCTTTGATTTTCAGCAAATTCTAGCGCTGAGCAAGTCTGAAAATGCTCAGCATGGCAAAAGGCAAAGGAAAAATGCCCTGTTAATGCTGGGTTGGCTAATTACAGCCATGGAAGATGGCAGGCTCTTTGTTACTTGGTATCATGATTATGGACAGGCCAGCAGGAATTCCAGTGTAGTTCAGGTTGCTTTTTTTGAAATTACCTACAGAACGTGTCCCTGACCAAGAAAATCCTGCTTCCATATGGCAAAAACACCCCAAACCAAACCCATAAATGAAAAAGCCTAGGTGAATCCAAAAGCAAAACAACAAGGAAACAGAAAAATAGGAGAATTATTGCTTGGTTACATTTTTTTTAAAAGGTGTGTGTGGCCCTTTAAGAGGAGCTTGGAAAATATTTTAAATGGGGACAGATTAAATGAAAAAGCTTGCAAACATATCTCTTCATGGCAGTGTGCCTTCAGCTAGCTACTGCTTCGTCCATCTCAGTTTCCAAACTGTTAATGATCTCACCAAAAAATAAACAAGCTGCAGAAGTGTTTAGGGAGTTAAGTGCTTTTAGGAAGTAACCAAGGAATCAGGGTGGGGGGAATTTTTCCTCCAGTTGTGGTAAAGCAGGGTGCTTTAGCCTCTGTTGGAAAGAAAATGGCTTCTTTATGTTATTGCAGGAGCTGGCTCTTTTCCCAGCCTTTCCCCAGGCTGGGAGAGGGGATGGTGGTTGATTTTAGTGATGCGGTGCAGTGGAGCGTTTGCATGGCATGGTCAAAACCAGTATATTGCTGAGTGGCCCTGCTGGGGTGGGAGAGGAGGGTAAGGGAGAAACTTCTGTCCCAAAGTAACCTCCACGTCGCCTCAGCAGAGGGGGGTGATGTACTTTTTTGAGTGGAACAAAAAGGCAATGGGGAATTTGTAACTGGATATGTAGACGAGAGAGCAATGACCGTCAGTAACCCCTGCGTGCTTCGTGCTGCAAAAGCAGAGTGCATGGCTTCTTCCCCTCGCTGGCTGCTCTGCCAAGCTTGGGTCCTGGCAAGCAGAGGTGGCACCCAGACTGCCAGACTCCCTGTTACCACCGGTGGCACCCTGAGTGCCCAGCATGCTTTTTCTTGGCGGTTGGGCTTTCTTGATGGCATCACCCGCTGAGCTAAGCAAAAAACAGGAAAGAGGGGGGAAAAAAAAGTTCTGTTACAGCTCTTTTGTATTGGAGGGGGAAGGTACAAACTCTTGGGGCTTCCTTGCATGACTTTCCCTTTAGAGCTTGCTGTTTTCCACTGTTCTCTGTGGGCTGCAGCATCCCACCCTCGCTTCCTAGAGTAGAAAAAGCACCTAGCCCCTTGACTTGCCTTAGCCTGGAAATCTTTGCCCTGGTAAATCCTATGAGACTTGCATGCTCAGCTCCTCCTGGCATAGCTTATCTAAGCATAATGAAGATAGGGTTGTCCTCTCTCTCTTTAAAAAAAACCTCAGAGTGTGAGGGTCTGTTTCTTAAGCTCCAGGTTTGTGAACTTTAATAGTGTACATGGATTATAATTTCCAGATGGTTCCCCTCTGCTGTGATGGAGACATAAATCTGGTTTAAAGCCAAGAGCTGAAACATCAATGGCTTCAGAAGGTGAAGCTTTTGGGAAAGCAAATGGAATTAAAAAGCATTTGCAGAAATTTTGCCAAGTAGTTAAGATTGCTTCCTAAACTTGTGTGCAATTCTGTGTCTTATCTGTGTGTCTGCATATGTCAGACTTTGAAATTTGCGGTAGAGTACATCTGCTATTAACATAGTTAAGTACAGGCTGGTAAATCCCTCAGTGGTCCATGCATTAGCTCGGTCCCATGTTCAGTAACAACACAGGGATTAAGTGAAATTGAATCTTTGTGCAAGGCTGCTGGAGTAGGTTTCACCTCAGATCAGAGGAGCAGGCTGTTGTGCCTTGCTTACTCTGTGTATGTATGTGCAAACTGAGCTGAAGTAATGAGGTTAAAGGGAGTTGTTTTTAAAGGTTATTTTTTTGGAGGTCAAGACATCATGGATTAACATCTCTGAAAGCTGCCAAGTTGCAGAGCACTTTGCCAGCAGCTCCTCTCTTCCCTTTGTGTAATTCCCTCTCCTCCATTTGTCAGCTTTTCTTTTCCTGTTCAGAATTCTCACTTGAGTTTTCTTTTGGCTTTGCCCTGACCAGAATGCTGCTTTTGTCACTTTCCAGACTTGAAACTTCGTGATTTCCTGGTTGACAATGAGATGTTCTCAGACTTCCTCCACCATAATGTGTCCATGCCATCATCTGCAGTAGAGAAGCTACTGGATGCAGAGGTCAATCTCCAGCAGGTAAATAGCACTTTCAACTAGTAAAATAATACTTGGCTATTGTTAGTTTAACCATAGTGTCAAGATTCACAGTGCAGGACTCCTCGGTACTAGGTGCTGTACAAACACAGAGGAAAATGTAATCCCTGCTTCTTTCTTCCCTTTTGCCCTCAATTTACTGTCTGGCTGTAAGCTGTAAAAGGTCTCTGAGAACCACATGCAAATATTTTGATCTGTGTAAGAAAATAGCCTAGTACCCTTCAGGCTAAATCAAATTCCTTCCTTTCTGGTTTGTTTTTTTTTTTTAACCCAAGTAAAAATTAGATTGCTAGCACTGTTTGAACTGTTTTACTTTGATTAGAAATAAAAATGGGGTTCACTGAGTTTAGTCACTCAGCATGGACTGGAGCAGAGCTTCTGTGTGTTGCTCTGCCTTAAATTCCTGTGTTGCGGAAGGAGGCATGCTTTTCGGTCTGTGGCCTACTCTTCCAAGACAGACAGTAAACTTGTACATTATATAGTACAAGAGAGTCCTGATCTCAGATGAAACTCCTGAGTACTCCCATGATTGCCTTCATAAACATAGGCAGTGGCAACAGTGAGCTAGAGCCCTTGTCTTGGGATGGCTGTCTGGCATTTTCAAGCTCATAACGTGTTTTGCAAGGCTGGATGAATTAGTCCACCAGCATCCTTTCTAATGTAGAAGTCAGAACTGCTTGCTTCATACTTCAAAGAAAGATCTGTAGTTCTGTTAAGGCAGCACAAAAGGTGATGCACAGAAGGAGGAAGAAATCCATTCTGCTTCCTAACTACACATCAGATCTTTTCTTTGAAGTGGAGTTGATTAATAGTCCTTTTAGACTTTGCTTTCATGTAGTTACAGATGCTGTCCCCCTTTGGACACATTGTCTTGTTCTTCAGTGAATTCTATCAAGCCATCTATTTTAGTGCAGTTTGATAATTAATCCTATAAGTTAAGAATATGTTCCACTAAAAGTGAAGTGGGAAAAAAATTCTTACCCATTTTAGGCTGCAAGTTTTGTTTTACTTGAAACTAATTTGCCTGAAACTCACGCTAGATTAAAGCAGAATTGTGCTACGGATGATTCTGCAAAGATAATGAGAAGGCTTCAGCAGCAACAACATAGTCATTCTCCCTAAGCTGATGGAAAGGCAGAAGGATTTTCAAAAAGGCAAAAAGCTAGCTCTGACCTTACATCAGTGTGGCTGCCATATTATATTGCTTGTATATGGCAAAGCCAGTGGAAGAAGAAGAAAAGCTTAGCTTTTATCTACATAACGTATCAGAAGGGTGGTGAAGGGGTAATCAGTCGGCTAGTTCTTTCTGAATGCTTTAAGTTTTGTTCCTGTGTGTGGAATTCCTGTGCTGATTTTGCCAGGACACTGGGAGTGATATTGTTCAGTCTTAACAGCAATTTGTGATCTGGGAGAGCAGGAAGAGCTAATCTAAGCAACAGAGCAGTAAGCTGCAGAAAAGGGCAGTGGCCCACCAAATCTTTTTGAGCACTTTCCTAATACCGATTAATAACTGAGAGGCAGAGCACTATCCTCCTGCAGGATGACTTTATCTGACTCCCACAATGGACCTGTTTGATTTTGCTGGAGATCTGGAGTGGAAGATCTGACCTCACTACTGAGCTGTATAGTGACGGCAGTATTAATAGGCAATAGTTGTTTGGTCTCTGACTGTCTGAGTAGATCACACCTTCATTCAGAAGATCATATAGAAGGGCCTATTCAGAGTATGCAAACCTCTCACAGCAAATAGACTTCTCCTGCGTTCTGTTAGTGTCCTGTAGTCATTGAACAAGCCCAGAAGTTAGAGTTTGCAAGAAGGAACTGAGATCACCAAGGAGACGGGACTGTTCTTCACTGGTGTTACTACAGTGACAGTACTCAAATATGCCAAGCAGCGTCCTGGATCCAGCATACTGAATACAGTGCAAACACGTAAAAATGGCCAAAGCGTTGTCTTGATGAGCATGTTGCTTCCTGGGGCAGCGTGGCTCAACCTTGTGCTTCTCCGATAGTGGCAGGTGTGCTCAGAAGGGTGTGGGCTTCGGAAGGAGCTGTGGATCAGCAGTGGGCAGACAGCTATCTGATCAAGTCTAGTATGCTGCTGTTGTTGAGGCGTGGCCAGACAACTGTAACATGGCTTGGATGGCAGGAGTAGGTTCTATCCCTGTGAAAAGCTGCAGGAGCACAGTGAGGTCCCAGGCCAGGGCTGCAGTGTGACATGTGTCAGTGAGGAGTAAATAGTAATGGCCAGGGCATATGCTGCCTGGAACAAATCTCCCTGTTTCATACAGCAGGGACAGTCCCAGGAGAGAATGGTTGACCTGTGAGCACAAAACAGTCACCTGTGACTGCGTTCAGTCATAAGCCTGCATTTTGAGAGTCCTTAGGGGACTTAACCTGTCACTTAGAATATATATGCCTGTTGAAAGAGCTTAAAATCTGAGTGAAAAAGGTGGTCAGACAGATAGTGGAAGGATTGTTCACCTTCACTTTTTTTGAGTGAGCACTGATGCACTGGGCAATGCTGGTTTTCTGTACATCTGCCCAGGGAAGCTACTTTAGACTGATCCCAGGTCTCCTATGTGTCATTGCAGTGCCACAGGAATATTCCCTTTTCAGCAAGGCCATGATGATGGTAGTATCTCTGCTGACAAAAAAACCCCACACAAACTTTTTCAGAAGGCCGGCCTTTTTGATGTGAGAGCTGTTTGCAGCATGGAAACATGCTATTTTTGGCATATGGATGCAGACTGAAGTTAAAGGTTTGCACAAGTGTCGCATTATAAATCTGTCCCTTGTCCTATCAGTTCCATCTGCTTGTTTTCTGAACACAGCATACTTTTTCCCTCTGGATTGTTGATACCCTTTTGGTTTTAAAAAACGAGAATTTTCAGGCTTACCAGCATGATTCAGGAACTGCTAACTCTTCTGGGATGTAGATCAATCCTCTTTAGTTGTTGCTGGAAGTTGGGCAATACATGCTGCATATTACAAAAGAACAGAGGAAGAAATTAAGTGTAAAGCTGTTGTTCACTGTGCATTTACAATTAAATTGTTCCCTCTATCTAGCCCTAAGGCAAACAAAAATTCTTTCCAATGGAAGACTCTGGATTTTCCCTGTGTTTATCATCTTTATGAAGTGTGCACCTGTTTGACATGTACCTATTTGTTGTTCAGCAAACCTATATCTGGTAACTGAAACTAGCTAAACTGAAATTAAAAAACTAGGCCATCAGGTCTGAAAGGGACTGGTGATAATTCAGAGGGATTTTATGCATTTCTTCCATGACTAAGGTGGTTGCTTGTGGATTAGGAAACATTATTGATGGGCAAACCATCACCTTAAGTAAAATAAGCCTGTGAAAGAAGACTCTAGGATATTATCTCTCGTTTGTTGTAGCCAGTGAGAATTTTTTTCACTTGATACATTTTCTGCCCTAAAATGCTGCAAAATATTTCTCTCAGCAGTTAGTAAAGAGATACTTCAGAGCTCAGGGAGAAGGTGATCCTGATCCAGAACAGCACAGAAAATGTATTTGGCAGATATATCTAAGGAGTTTGGGACACAGGTCTTTTGNGAGGAAATGGAGGATCACTGCCGCTCTGTGCATGCGTGTGGAGGAGTGGAGAGAGAGACCTGCCTCCCCCAGGATCTGTCCCCCACGTACTCAGCAGGGAAACATGCTTTTCTTGGAGTTGAGTTGCAAATGGATCAGTGCGGTACAACTAGTAGAGAAAAAAATGTTCTCTTACCTCTATCTGGAAATATTATGAATGGGTAGTTTTGTCTAGGTGATAACTAATTTTGTGCTATGGATCTTACGTGAAGGGAGACTTACATGCTTCCTCTGCTTTTCCAGGTCATTGTGTCTGGTTACCGAATGCGACTGCGAGATCTCTGCAATAGCTCAACTCTGTCCAAATTTCTTACAATCCAAAATCAGACTGTGGCCATGGATTCTGAAGCCTTCATTTGCACCTTGCCAAAGGAAAAACTCCATGCAGCCGAACAAGCTTTCCGTGCTAACCTGAATCCTTTGAAGCCCCTTCAGGTGAGTCCACTGGTCCCACCCGTGAGAGGCTATCTTTGACACAGTGACATGTTCTAGGGCTTTCAGTCTAGGAACTCGTCCCTGCGTTTCTGGAGTGAACTGTTCATTGGCACTACGAAAGAAGAATGATGGTCTTTTTCATTGGAGCTTTAATGACATTGCTTCTTCCTGTCATGCTTCCCATTGCAGTGTGGTACTTGTGGAGCATAAATCTGTGTGGTCTGCAGTTCAGTTTGTCAAGAGGAAAATATTTATGCTGCATAGTAATAAACAGGCTCTTGGTTGTCCCTGTGTTTTGGTTAGATGTTGTGTCTTGGCTGGAATGAGCTCAGATGTTAGACTGGCCTGTGTTGAGTGCTAAAACGATCACCTCTGCCCTTACCATGGGGCCACTGAATCCAGAAGTTTCTAGCAAGTGGCAAGCCTCAACCTTTGAGCAGGGTTAATTAATACAAAGAAGAGTCAAGTTTTAAAGCCCTGTTTCAATGATTGACAGACTGGATGGGTTCTGGAGCAAGAATTCAATAAACTTCAGGAAAATAGGTTATTTAGAGGATGATTGGAGACTGGAGCAGATGTAGCTGTTTATCTGGGAAGCCCCAGTGATGCTTTGTTACAGGTTTGAGGAAGTTAGTGCTGGAAATAACTAGTAGAGAGAAGAAGGGACCACAGAACCCACTCTGTTACCCACTAAAACAAATACTCTATTGTCTGCTGTGGAAGAAGGAAACACTTCAGCTGTGTGAGTTTCCAGACATGATGAGCCTTTCAGGACCAAAAGTCATGTACCACTTGCTTGGCTTTGTCCCCAGTCAAAGAGGGTCATTATCAAGTGCTGGAATCATATTACTCTTCTGCACAGTACATAGTGGTCAGTTACTTCTCTCCACAGCTCATCTTCTGTTTTCCACGTGTCCTCCATCTGCATGTGTTCTTCCTTGCTGGAAGAGCAAGATAATCATAAGTGTTAAGAGATGAGGTAACAGCACTAAAACTGTCCCCATAACAAAGATGGGCTGCTTGAAATGGAATGGCTGTGAGCAATTTCTTGTGTTCAGTTTGATGTATATGCATGCATTTTCTTTAAATCATTCAGAGATGCTAGAATTTTGGGGACTGAAGGGAGTGGAAAATGGCTAGCAGTAGTACTACTCAGTACTGGCCTTCTGGGCCCTCTGGAGGCTCTGTCTTGCTTTTCTCATTTATGGTAGTCTCTGCAGCTTAGCTGACAGAAGCAGGTACTGAATGTATCTGGGTTGTAACATGTATATTGTTTGGTGAAAGCAAGCTGTCATAAGCCACTCTGTGCCACTTGGCAACAGCGAAGTAGATTAAGACATTATGTGCAATTTTGGGGACTTCTGAGAAGCTGGCTCCTATCTTGGCTTCAGAGGAAAAAAACCTTGAGTCCAGAAGCCAGCAGTTCTAAACCTGCTGTGTATTGTACACTGTATTGTAAAGGTCCACAGTTTTCTTCAGAAATGTCACAGGCTACCCTCTAGTTAGCCTGCTGTAATGCATCAGTGAGTGAAATAAAAACCAATTGACTTCAATCTGGCCAGGAAAAATGAATAAATTAACTCTAGGATCACAACCAACATGTTTGAAACTTAGTGTCTTTAAAGGCTGAAAAGTGCCTTGACCTTAGTAACATTTTTGAGCAAAGAGGGAACTTTCTGTTAATGAATAAAGGAGGCTTTTGACATAGCTTATTAAAGGCACTGTGGATGAAATCTTGGACATGCACACTGAAGGTACTATGCACTGTATCTACTACAGATCCTGTAAACCAATGCCAAAAATTTGCCCAGAGATTTATTTTTAATTTTTTTTGCTTAATCCCCTTGATGCACCTCACAGCATGGCATTTCAGGTAAGTAAAAGTAAGGGCCACATCAAATGCAGATAAAACAGCAATTCAGAGGCAGTTTTTTGGCTCATGCAGTGGGACCTGGGCTCCAGTGGTTACAGTGTTCACAGACTCACAGAATGGTA
>VZTV01114675.1:0-27228 GCA_013400875.1 Anhinga rufa | reverse complement strand
AAATATTAAAAAAAACCCCCAACCTTCAGTTTCTCTTACTGCAAAATATGTATGAGAACACCATCATCATGCTTAGATGCTCACTGGAGATAGTGTTGGGTATCTGCTGTAAATGAAAATACGGTTGTGCTGCAGCAAATCTGCAGTTTTCAAACGTGCTGCAGCCAAAGAGAGGAGAGAACTGTGGTACACGGTAAGAAAACGCTGCTGGGAAACTTTAGTCCCTCAGTCCTTTTACTGCAAGTGTCACGCTTTTATTCTTATTTACTTTATAGGTACCTTATAAATATTTAATTTTAACAGGACCCATGGAATAAAATGTGCTTTTAGTACAAGGTGGACCGAGTAGTTATTCGGTTTAACTTTCAGGTACAATAAAAGCTTTTATTGCCATCTTACTGGAAGAGCATAGACACAGTAAAATGTAAGAGATGAGGAGGTCCAGCCCAGGTGGAGCCTCCCGAAATCCCGAGGGCACCCTACATCCTTACATGCCCACGGCTCTTGGGGCAGCCCAGAGGGATGTGGCTGGAAAACCGCATCCCTGAGGCCATGAGAAGGGGAGCAGCACAGACATGCACCCCGACAGCTGCAAATGGTGGGGGGAAAAAGTTTGCATGCAGCACTGTGGAAAAATAGGAAAACCAGGATTTTATTTTTTTTATTCCAAGTCACATATTTTAACAATAGGAAAAAAAAATATTGTTGAAACAAAAGAATTTCAACTTCCCAGTCATCTTTTTTGTTGTCAACTTCAGAAGTTTCCAAAGCCTAACAACATTACTTCAAAAGCATTTGGTTTAAATGTACACCAGATAATGAAAGAACATCTTTTAAGAATATTTTCAGACACATAAAAACCCCCAGCAAGCTTACATGGCTGACATTTTGACAAATGATGTACCAAAAAAGATCTGGTCACAGAAATAAAGATGGTGGGGAGAGTGACACTTTCTCTCCAGCTAATTGACAACTTGGGAAACAAACACATCAAAAGAAATACATTATGATATTACTCTAGTGAATACAGTCTGTCAGAAAATGCAGGCTGTTTATTAGTTTGAAATAAGCATTCATTTTGATCTCAGCCAGGGTACAGAGATGAGTTCTGGAAGCAGAAGGAATCTATCTGCAAGGCCTCGCAGCACAATGTGCTTGGAGAAACAATGAAGGCACGTTTGAAGGCCCATTAGACAGCTGCAAGAGAATCTGAAAAGGCAGCAATTTAAATATTTTTAGTGCTCTGCGTCTTCTTTCTTATTTAACAGCTTAGCGGGGCTGCATATATTATAGCCAAGTTGGAAATAACTTCAAGATGGGAAGTTGGAGAATAATATGTTAAAGGCGTCATTCAGCCACTCGAATGACTCTGGATTCAGGACAGTGTAATTCCAGGACAGAAACCACCTCCAAGAGTTGTGTTTGGAGAAAAAGCCAGAAATCTGGCATTTGCTGTCAAGTACTTCAGACCCAACCACGTTGCCTGAAACTCTTTCCTCGTCTTACCTAAGGGCAGTGGGATCCATCACACCGAGTAGCCGGGATGTGCTGGACACGTTACAAATGACCACACAGAGAGGTTTCTGCTAGTTGGAAAAAGCAACATCCTCTTGGCAGTCCTGTTGAAATGGGGAGCTGAGAATCTCCCAGATCATCCCCCAAAACTGCCATCCAGCACCAGGAGGAAATGGAGCGCCATTCACTTGAATAGCCCACACTAGATGCAAGCCTACCCCAAATCACTAAACCCCGTGTATTTTGAATGTCACTAGCCCCTGCCAACACATTTATTGTTAGCAGTTTTACCGTAAGGAAATCGAGCAGCTCTGAAAGTCCTCCCACTGCACCCATTTTTAAAGATAAAATTAAGGAGTTAGGGAAAATGGAAAAGAATATAATAAATGCGATATCCCAGAATTTATTAATGAAATAGATGAAGTATTATTACAAGATAGAAATGGGAAAGAAGGAAAATAATATAATGAGATCCCTCTAAATAGTTCAGAGAAGAAAATAAGACAATTTAACTTCAAGCATGGCCTAACAACTTTATGAATACCCTCCCACCCTGAAGTCAAATATGCAGATTTTAGGGCATTCACCATCAGATCACATTCACTCCTAAGTTCAATTTCATTAACCACCTGGTTTTCAGACCTCTACTGCAGTGGTCTATGGTGCAAATGTAGGGAAGTGGGCAGGGAGGGGACAAAGCTTTCTGTGAAAATGGTTTCCTGCTCCATATTTCTCTCTTACAATTCTAGAAACCTCAATAAGTGTGAAATAAAATGTTAAAATGCTTTAAAAGTTGCATGCATTATTATCTTATTTGTTACATAGTTGATTGCATATTCATAAAAATGTGCAGAAAGAGCAAAGAAAATTTCAATGCAATTGTCCTTTTCCATGTTCGCAAGTACCACCACAAATGGGGATGGTGAAACCTCGGCATTACTGACGTCAGATAACCTCTCTAATGATTGGGTGCAGGGTCTTTTCTCAAGTTAATGTTTCTGTTTCCATAACACATTTTTATTTTCAGAAAGAGAAAAATACTGTGAGACAATAATAATTCTTTTAAAATAAGGTGTCCGAAATGAAGAAACCATATACGAATGTTTAGCCTTATTTAAAAAGGAACCATGCCACTGACTTTAGTTTGAGAGTTGAGCTATACTTCCAAGGAATTTACCACTAATTCTTAAAGAAATATACCGCAAAATTCCTTTTTATTTTTATTTGTCTATAATTGTGTTCAAACAAACAAAACCAAGATAGGTTTCAAGCATTTATTGTATTGCCTATGATGTCCTCAGTGGATAGTCTTCTGCTGTTGAATTGCAATTTTACAGAATCTGTTATTTTTACCTAGACATTTGTCTGATTTTAAGAAACAACAGGCAAAACCTGAACTGTCTGCTGTTCCTTTCTACAGCATGATATTACAATTATAATGTTAACAAATATATCTTGAACATTTTTTTCTTGTTTAGATAGTATTAAAATAGCACTGAAAGTCAAGAGCACCTTGTTTATTTATGGACTGGTGAACACCTTCCACTTTCTCCGGCAATAACCTTTACCATGATACTGCAGCATCTGATTCATCTTAAAATGAAAAATCTTCACTTGACTTTCATGCGTGTTTACACAAGTTAATGGTGATATGCTCACCAAACAAAGCATTAAAGCACAAAGTGCTGCTGAAAACTGGAGATGCCTTTGATCAGAGAAGTCCATGCCAGAGAATAATTTCCTACCTACTTTCCAGCAGCCACTGCTTCACCACAATGGTTATCTCCCTGTACAGGTAATGGGCTGACTTCCTACATGAGGCTACTCAAACGGCTGTGGTGAATAGGTTGATTGATGAGCAGAGACTAAAGTGAAGTCTGGCTGAGCTTGACTTAGCAGAAATCAGTGTCATGCGCCTCCAGGGATCACTGAGAACACAAGCCCACAGTCAGAGATGGTACATAGCTGTATCAGAGCCTTCCTTAGCAGAAGGGAGCACAGACCAAATAACCAATTTCAATGTGAGTGTATCTAAAAATATGTCTATATCAAGTCGGAGATTGCTTTCTCTTCAAAATTTACACTTATTGGAAAATGATTGAAAAGAATTAACCACAGCAAGCAATCAGAACAGATAACAGCAAATACCACTTCACTTGGCTCATTTGACAGCCTAATGGCAAAACCATCCACAACAAAATTATTGTCTAATTTAAGAGAAGAGACGAAGCTTTCTACAGGAATGAATGAAACCCATGTGCATTTGATGGTGACAAGTTGGTTTAGCTTCTCCAGATGGATATAACATATCCCTCCGCCCCGTCAGCCTTTTCCAAACAACTTTGTTTTTTCTCTTAAGGGAATTTTCCACTTTTAGTTTAATGGTATTTTCCACTGGCAAAGGAGGAAATAAAAATCATTCCACCCCATCCCTTAATAACCCCCAAGCCCTGGCTAAGCAGTAGCCTGCCTTGAGATACTCTAGCCCTTTCTCACTTTTCTTTTCCAAATAACTTCTACAGAGTTAATAAATAACGGCAAACATCAGTGACCACTAAAAATAGGAAGGAAAAAAAAAGAAAAAAAGCTACACATAAGTCCACCAAACAACAAACTCCAACAGTTTTCACATATTATTGCAGAACAGCTTCAAATCCCTTATGTACACAAGTGAGGACCTGCGCTTAGCCCCTACAGCAAAATCCATCACACAGCCTGGCTGTCCTCAGGCATTTCTAATATGTGCAGGTAAATATTGATAAAACATCACTCGGCGTGCTGAGGATCCTCCGTCAATTCCCCATAACTTGTGCAGAAAGGCTTCCCGGGCAGTTGCTGGTATGAAGAGCTGAGCAGTTCTCCTGGCCTATTGGTGGGGGGCAAGTTAGCAGCCAAGCAATTTGAGCAGACTAGAAAATCAGTGAACAAATTAGTAATATAAACTTAAATTCAATCTCACAAAAAGGTTGAACTTGCAGTTTGAAGCAGCATCATGAAAAGAAATGCAGACCTCAGAGTACACATCTACTTACAGCAGCATTGGGTTATGTGATCAAGAGATCTGTGCAGGGTTATTATGCTGACTCATTGGTTTTGGTAGTAATAAATCCTATTGTTTTTCTCCTAAATACATTGATTTTTTTTTTTCTTTTTTTTTCCAGTATTGTGAAATCAGCAATTATTTGATATGCTTGCTATAGAGCTCTTTAATCATTCCACTATTATAGCAGCCAAAAGTTTTTGTCTTCTGTAAATGATATAAAGTCTGAAAAATATCAGGTATTTTATTAACCCTCTTTGAACGCATTCTCTATGAAATCATGAAACAGCCTTAGGTTTTATACAGATATGCTACACCAGAAATTTTGTCTAAAATGATTACAAATCAGCTTAAAAGGGATTTAAGATTAAAGGCAGTCTTCTACTAGATATTCTTAAATAATAAAAAGAAAAGACATGGAAAAGGTGACCCTCTGGGGAAACTAAATCTGGGAGAAAGTAATAGGGTTTTTTACAAGTAAATTTGAATTTTCATCCAAGCTACACACCATATATGTACAAAACACGTCACCAGACTGCTTCACGAGGACACTTCTGTTCCTGCTCTGCTGCCTGACTTGCTTCTGCCAGGAGATCATCAGCCCACTTGGCAAACTGAGAGTCTTTGCTGATGGCTGAAATAACTCCTCCTGGAGAAAGGTGCGGTGTTTATTAGTCCAAGTGGAGAAAATTTACAAGCAAAACCCCTTTTCTGAGCAGGAAAGCTGTGCAAGCTGTGATGTGACTCCATCAATGGCAACAGGGACTATTCCTCCCAGCAGGCATGTGGCACGTTTGCACACACGGACCTTTCTGAATCAGGTTGTATTTTCCATTCTTTTATATTTTATCAGAACTTTTTAATGAAGTATATTTGTATAACTTTATCTTACAAGTAAGTGTCCTTCTGCTCTCCTACCTGTTTCCTTGAACTCAACGTTAATACTTTGTCTATCTGTTTGAGAGAGCTCTTAAAAATTGTACCTTTTACATGAAAGAACACTGGTCCAGTGGCTTTTTTTTCCACATTTTTATTTCTCTCTGCCATAAAACCAATCCTTCATGAACATTGAAGACAATAATAGAAAACAAAATGCACTGATGGAAACTTTAGTGCTAAGTTTCAAGCTACAACCAACCCTTACGGCTATGTTAGAAATGCTATAAAATACACCTTGTTTCCAGAAAAGTTGACACATTCTTTTTGTGCCTGTAATCTCTCTAGAGCACAACTGCCCTGAGTAGTTTTGATGACTTTGCCATGAGAGTTATGAGAAACTTTAAGGAAAAGGCTACCAGATCATATATTTTGCATCCGAAAATGATGTATGGAGCATTCAAGTTTGCCATGCACATTATTTGCTATAGTGATCGCACAATTTAACAAATTATTAAAAATAAGGCAATTGCATACTGAGTTCAGGGCATTTCCTTTGCAGGCTCAGCTATTAGGCATTTTATTTCACTTTGCAGAGAATTTTGTTTGGTCTACTGCAGAAATATTATCATCAAGTATTAATAGTTTTTCCCTATTCATAGTCATAATATGCTAAGTGTTTTTGGCTGTTTTCCATTATTCTAATAAACTATTCTGAAAGGAAAGGATTATGAATTGTCTTAGATGATGAAGCAATATTACACTCGCAGTCGAAAACTCAGTTCCATTTCTGAAAAGCACAATAGAGAGCAAGTCTACATGATTGATAAAGAAATGTTAGGGCTTTCGATGTACAAATGCAATTTGTCAATCATTTTTTTTTAAATACCAGAACACTTCAGATATTCTTGTACCTTCTTCACACAATTCAAAACCCACTTGAACTTCTGTGGGAGGCAATTAACAATAATGAAAGCTAACTTCAGTTTTGAGTACATTGTTTTTAAATGCCACCTACAGACATTCAGTCAGATCTTGAACACTTTAGGTGAAGAAAAACTTCTCTTTCAAAAAGGAGATGGACAGAGTCTATCATACACCAAGAACTTTTGTTTGCCTTCATTGAAATTAAAAAAATTGCTCTCATGGCAGAAATCATGGTTGACTTTGAGAAAGTGAACGCATCAGGTACAGACTTGTTTAACTCACAAAGATTCACCATAACATGGATAGGAAGGAACTCAACCTCCAGATTCACCTCAAATTCTGGGGATAACTATCTAGATCATATCTAGATTTCATGGCCTCATTTCTTTTTTAAGTGGATGCATCTAAAGACAACCAGCAGATGACAGCTTTCATTTGTAGAGTGAAGTTTAAACAGATCTAATTTCTCATAAATGTGTAAGCATTTCCTTTCTGAAATACTTTTAAACAAAAGCTGCCTACAGAAGAAAAAGACAAAGACTTTGTTAAAATGAAGACATTCTGTCTATAATAATTTACATCAAATTCATGACTTAGTAAGTGCGAATATTGCTGCTATTATGCTCCACAGCATTTCAAAAAAAGTAGATGGCTAGAAAAAACATGAAGAATTATTGCTAACAAAGATGTGGTGTAACATATTTAAAGCTATTGCCAACTACAAAAGTAATAAAGTTTGAGGAAGATAATACAACAAACATAATGGTTTGCTTCACATCGTAAACAGATAATGAAGCAACCAGATGCAATATATCTAGCAGTTAATGCACTCAGTACTACGTAAATAACAGGTTATTGTGGTATTACTTAGTACACTAATAAAACTAACAGATTACCAAATTATGGCTCTTTTACTCACACCGTTGGTTCCGCTGGGCAATATTCTCCCACTGAAGTTGGTGGAGCTACTCCCTAACGGGAGTAAGGCAACAGCCAACTTTGGACTATGAGAGCCAAATATAACCCAAACGCTATTACTCCCTTTCAAGCAGAATAACTGATTTTGCAAATGGGGAGAGATGGTTGGGTCTTTAGAAATGGTGCAGCAAACGTGCCCAAAGCAGGACAGCATTCGCAGGTCCCACAGGAGCCTCCCTCCCCAGCCAGGGCAGCTCCATCCCCACAAGAAAAGGCTCCAGCTACTGCTCCCTGCCCTGACTCCTCATCCTGGCCATCGGCACCTTCAGTTCGAGAGGAAGGAGCTATCATAACACATTGAACAACAAGGCGAAGATAAACAGCCATCTAAAGCCAGCAGTCAAGGCTTAGGGTGAAATTAAACAACCTTGTATCTAAATGTTCTGCTTCTATTCACACTAAGAAAATTCTCAACATAATTTAATTACACCTAAGAGGACATTATA
Organism: Anhinga rufa; assembly: GCA_013400875.1. Lineage (NCBI taxonomy): Eukaryota > Metazoa > Chordata > Aves > Suliformes > Anhingidae > Anhinga > Anhinga rufa. The sequence goes on along the minus strand of VZTV01114675.1, from coordinate 19,446 downwards.
CCACAGCATAAGCAAGAAATTTTGAGAACACTGTGTCATAGGTGATGACATTATCTGAGTCACTTTTGACGGGACTAATATTGTTTAAGCAAGCTGAAGAGAATTTCACTGCACGAGATAGAATAGCAACAGAACAACAGGTCCAGAGGGTGAACAATGCTGTTATAGGCAAAGGCAGATAATTACAAAATGTAATTATACTTTGAATTTCTCAGGGAAAAAAGCAAGACTTGATAAACATTTTAGCACATTCTTGCTGTTAGGAAAAAAGGACATTTCAAGGAAATTAAAAACAGAGGCCAGCAGGTTTTCAGCAAGGGTTTGAAATGTTGAATTCCTGGGATTAGACAGGTCATTTAAATATGCACATGAATGTGAAAAGATTATTTATCTCCTGTAATCTATACCTGTACAACTAAAAGCAAGTAAATATCTATTAATATCATACATGTGTGCATATATACGTATGACAGGAATTTTAAAATCTGGAGTCAATTATCTGCCTAAATCTAACATGGAGCCCCCTCTCTTTACTGGTGGCTTGTCTTCTCCACATTGCTTAGAGGCAATCCCATTGCTTCTCCAGCAGCAGTAGGTATGGACTGGATCTAGCCTAGATGCAATTTGCTAAACTTTGCATAATTTTCTGAACACAATTATATGAAAAAACTCATAAGAGAAACAAATAGAGGTAAGGAATCCTATTTATTCTATTTCTCTATACCTTTGTACTAAAATGTGTGATATTGAGTAGTTCACACTGACATTGCCCAACATGGGCTGAAATGGATTTAACATGCCTTTTCGATTATAAATTGTAAAAAAGAAGAGGATAATAGGATCACAGTGGCTATGATTGCCAGAATAACCAACCACGCATTACTGGATAATGCAGCAAAACTTTTGTTTACTCCTTACAATTAATTTTGAATTAAACTTTTCACATAATGCAAATAATATGTAACATTAACAATCTGCTCCCTCTCTATTTTTACATGCACAAAAAGTGGGATGTACTTCACTGAGGACCCTGAAAGTACAAAATAGTTGTGAATGGAAATATTGTTATGGAATTATTTTTAAATATCTCTACTATTTGGATAATGTAGTTGGATTCCAAAAAATTTGACTCCTCAAGGCTGTTGCAAGACATGGCCTCAGCTGAACAAAATTTTGCTATTTGGAGTCAGTTGTGCAAAACTCATTCTACCTTATGTTTATCCAATTTAGGACAGGTATTATGGGGCCAGAAATGTGTGATGGCTGCAGAAGCAGATGTGCTACAAAATGGGAAAATCTGTAGCTGCTTTAACTGGGATCCCTTGCCTTTTGGCAGTTCAAATCAAGATTTTCATGTGCAGTTATGCATGGTTTTGGTTATTTTGATTAATCTATTTTTTAAATCATTTTGCATATATTGAAAAGAAATCCAGCAGATCAAAATCTTCTAATACAATCAGTAACAGATTAAAAATACGCTTTGTGAAGTTAATAAGGAGTAACCAGCAGATATATCTAAGTGTGTATTTTTTGTCATTTGGTGTCCCCCTTAACGATGAAACCCCGTAAGTTGTCAAAATGTCAAGGTGTGTTGACTTCAACACAAGCAAGGAAAGGAAAAACTTTATGAAATAGCACAAGAATAGAAATGCTGTAAAAGAAAAGAAAACCTTGGGTTACCATACATTTTTCAACATTTACTCAGATCAAGTATCTAAATATAAAAATGTCTGCCTTTCCCACTAAATCAGTTTCAGCCAGAGTATGTTGTCGGATACATACATTATATAAAGCCAGAAGAAAAGGGTATTAAAAATAGAAGAAAATAAATAAATCAAAAAATAGAAAGCAAGCAAATATCTTGCTTTGAAATAAGAGATTCACTTTCATATACATAAATACAAATGATTCCTTTATCATGGCATATGTATCCTTAGTTAGAGGTGTATGTACAGGATTTTTCAAAAACTACAGAGGGTCTGTCAATATAGTTTAAAAGTACGTCTGAATAGTCACACTGCATGAAACTACTGTGTGCAGCAATTCCTTTGGCAGAACAACGTGGAGGCTTGTTTATAGCAATATATTTTTAAATGTTGTTTTTAAAAAGAAATTAAAAAAATAAATTCTGCACTAAGTATTGCCTGAAGAGACCTTTTAAAATGAATACGTTCACTATCTGATAATTTCTTTTCCATAAACTTATTTCAACATCTCCTAAAATCATTTTTAAACCTACTTGACTTAGTGCAGCATCTAAGCCTAAGAAATTTTTACCATCCTGGTAGACTCGTAACCTCCGGTACACTCATAACCTCATTATCCATGAAGCTGGTCTGTTCTTTTGACCTGGGAAAACCCATGCACACATTGCACAGTCTGGCACCAGTTTCCCAATGGGACTGGCAGAAGGGAACGGGAGAAAAGGAAAGGCAGAAAACGAAGGACAGACAGATGGAAGCATTTGTACCCGTCTTGATTTGAGAACTCGGTCCTTTCAGAAAGGGGTCACAACCAGAAGACTCACAGAGTGCTGCAGAACATGCAGAGATGCAACACCTCTAATTTCAGCTACACTGCTATTTTAGAGGATCCAGAAAGAAATGGAAAAAAAAAAGGAAAAAGGAAAAGGCAGGAACCCAAGCACCTTGGATTACTTAGAGCTCCCATGATTTTAGATTCATAAAGTTGAAAGCACTGGGTGCCTAAGTCAGCGGGGAAAACAGAGGGGGAGAAAACCCATAGGCTTAACTCAACCATTTTCCTGCCTTCCTGACACATTTTTTCAACTAAAACTGGATATCTCAAACTGCACATCCACTGACTGCTTTAAAGTTAGTGGGTGGCTTTGCAAGATATTAAACAGGATCAGGCAAGAAAGGAAATCACTAGCAGTGAGAAGGAAATATTTGGGCACAAAATATGATGGAATATTATTTTCTTGGAAGTACTGTATTAGAAAGCAAAGAGTTTGTTAGTATTAATTAAAAAGTAATGGAAAAATTGAATTTATTTCCACACTGATGTTGGGAATGGAGAGGGTTTTTTGGACATTCAGAAGTTTTCAGGATTCTATTTGCCTATTGAGATGTCTTCAAAATAACTTCTAATGCAAAGCAAACAGAAAGAAAAGGTAGCAAACCCATTTGCTAGCAGTGAACATGAAGATTAAGTGGTTCAGCTATATTTAGAATAACAAATATTAAAAGATTTGATCCTTTAACAAAAATACGAGTGGTCTCATAAACTTATGTGCCGTTCCCTCTGTGCTAAATCATATTCTTAACATTGCTAACGATGGACAAAGTATTGGTCTAAGAAAATATTTGTGGAAAAAATGCAGATTCAGGTCAACAGGACTATTTATATCGAATTCACAAGATTGTCTCATCTGAGGGAAATTGTCTTATCTGAGGAAAAAAGTTTTAGTAGACATCAAAGTGGGTTTTTTTGTTTCAACATTTCAAAGCAAAATTGTTTCTATTTTTTACTTTCAATGTTTCATTTCAAAGTACTTCTTTTTTAAAGAGTAAAACATAAAGACATTTTTAAGATTTTTGTTTTGTTAGAGAAGTTAATGAAAATAGTTTAGATTAACATAAAACAATCCACTAGCTGTCTGAGGCATTTTTGGCTCATCTAGCAAAACAAGTATCAGCTAACCATATCATTTCATAACTTCACAATCCAAATGAATAAGAAACTATGAGAAACTCTATCCCATCACTTGATAAATAAAATACAGTCAAACGGTCATATCATGTTATAATGTACATGTGTCCTCATTCCCAAAAGTATACTTTTAATGAAGTTTGATGTTACTTTTCTTATTTTTTACAGATTTGCTATCAAATAACTCGTCAACATGACTCCATGCAAACAACAGCCTGATGAGATATTCTGAAAGTTCAGAGCTTCTGAGGTGCTTGTGTATGCGCAATTATTTGTGGTATTTGTCAATTATATATTTCTTATTATGCATGTGTATTATAATAGTTACATATATTTCATACAAACATTTTTATATAAAGACATTAAAGTATTGAGAATGAGTATGCATTTTTGAAGCTTCTGCTTGCTTCTCTGGCTCAGTCCCAGAAATGTAGATAGCATAGCTTAAGAGCTGAAATGATGGTTTTTTTCTTTTTTATTTCCTTTCCTTTCTTTTATATATTTTTTTTCCTTTTAAGATTCTGTGACCTATTTGCTAAGGAAAGAGCTTACCTGTTTGTTGGGAAGGAGTCTGCCTGCCTGTCTGACTCGAACAAAGCCATCAGCTTGATCATAGGCGATGCAGCTGTTTTCCTCAGCTAGACAGCACACAAGAAACTCTGTCACATTGTTTCTAAACACTTACTTTGGAGGTACAAATCCCATCATTCTTTACTGCTAAGCCACACACCACAGACCAAGAATATTTGGGAAACATCAGATTTTAGCATTGTTCTTTTTCACACAAGAAAAGCAAACCATTCCATCAGTCATCTTTATTAAGAGAATTTCTCAAGCAATGTTATAAGAATTTTTATAGGGTGCTACTAACAACGGGTTTTTTTCCATCCTGATCACAATTTCAACACGTGGAGTTTGTTTCAAAGAGTTCACAACCCCTGTAAAACACTGGGTAAAAACCTGGAAGAAGACGTCGCTTCGCCTGCACTCTAGCTAGCAATCAGGACAAAAGCTACTTGGATAAAACCTCTGTTTTCAACAGCTAAGTGTTCCAAAATTACAGTAAAGATATCATCAGACAGATTCATCTTCATGAATTCTAATGACAGATATATTCCCAAACCATCTCTTCAGACCTCAAAAAGTTAGTCCATTAGCATACTTATTCTTTGAAAAAAGCCTGAGAACAAAACCACACCCAAAGGATGCTCTTGTGTTTGCAGTGCTAGATTGGGAACCAACAGCAACCTTTTATAACAAACTCTTCTTTTAATGGGCCACCAGGCAAATGGGTAAAATGGCATTCCTGCTTCTCAGTGGTCAAATGCATTAAGGAGTGAGAAATCCATCCTAGGAAAAAAACCCCACACCTTATAATAAATAAGAAATAGATAAATATCTTTCACCAAATCTAGGAAACAGAAAACAAATTCCAGAGTGGTATAATTACTTTGAAAACATAAAATGAAATAAAAACAAAATTCACAGTAGAGTGCATTAGAGAAGAAAAATTAAGTAACAGACTTTTCTTCAGGTCCATAAAAGTAAGCCTAATATGTGAATTAGACCTTAAAAAATAACTGGGTCTTTACAACAGGTCAAAGCCTCAAACCGTACTTCAGGCATTTGTATGGAGAATTCCTTAAAGCTTACTGGAAAAAGCAGCACTTCAACAACAAAAGAAAGAAATGAAACTGAAGCTCTCAATCTTATTTACATCGAGAACAGGAAACCAGGCCAACAAGGCAGCTCTCTGGGAAGGACGTGTTTCCATAGAGCTACTAACTTCTTGAGGCAATACAATAAATCCTGTAAGAGATCATAACTGGATTTCCATAGCAGAATCTCCACATTCTGATATTATTCTGGTTCAATTTCTCAAGTCGCTGGGACATATTTCTCTGAGGGTCTCACAAAGACCATTTTTCTTAACTGCTGTGGGACTCCAGCAGACAGAAGAGTGCTGGGTAACAGATGGCATGCTTACTGCTTTGTAATATCACAAGAAGCTTGCCCTGGTTTTGTTTTCCAATTTGTTTAATTTTACAGATCTGTGGATATGCAAAATTAAATAAAACCTTCTCTTCCCTCTGTCTAATGCATAGTTATGATTTATGTTCTGAACAGCCCCCCAAAATGTCCAAGGACTCCATTATAGGAGCAACTGTTCAAACACATAACAAATGACAGTCTTTGTTCCAAATAGTTTGTAATTTGAACAGAAAGAAAAAAATGATGAAAACTTGGAATTGCTATTTTCTCATCCTGAAAGCGGGGAAAGATGCTTTCGGTTGAGCAAAAGATGAAACTGAGAGTGTTGAGTATGGGTCTGACAACTCAACGAAGCAATTCTTTTCCCTTTCTTACAGCCACTTTACATAGAAGTAGCTGCAGAAAATAGTTAAATCACAGAGACCTAATTGTACACATCTGATTGTATATTTAAGCCTAAGAGGGTAAAAAAAAAATCCAGAAAATCTGCAAGCCTCACACAGCCCCATTGCCACCAAGCTATGGAGGCGGATGGGGCAGGCAGAGCTGCGGGGCTTTCAGGGGTGCCCACAAGCTGCACAGGCAGAGCAGGGGTTTGCTGAAATCCCAGTGCTGCCTCTTCTGAAATCTGGCTCTACCATGGAAAAAACATGAGACTTGAGCAAGGCCTCACACTAAGTCAGTTGTAACGAATATCCATCAGTCCCCTGACTGCTGACATGCTCAGCGACAGGCACTGGCCTCAAGGTCTGCAGTGTGCCCTCGCTGACCAACGCCTTGCAACAGAGTAATCTGGAGGAGGAGGTTGGTGAGAAGTTTAAAATCTCTCCTCTGAGATGCAATTCCCCATTTAACCCACGCTTCTCTGGTTTGGGTTATGCAAAGCAACATTTCCTTTCTGAATCAGGGTTGCCATTAGGCTTTCGCTCCTCCCAGCCCAACAAGAAATGCGCCAGGGTTGGCAGCACTCTGCCAATGCCTCTGAGTCTTACTGGATGAAACTTGATACTGCCCTCAACTCTTACCCTTAGTTTATTGGTATTTGTAATTGATCCAAGGGAGCAGCAGCAAGGCAGACTTACGGGCCGCTTTGCTCTCTACTAAGCAGGCTGATGGGAGAAGGTCAGTGCCATCAGCTGCATCCATGCAGCTGGGGAGCCACAGATCCCCATGCAAGTACGAGAGATGGCAGATAACAGCCACAACATGCTAAGCACAGCAGATTATTTTTGCGGGAGAGCAGGACAGTTTATCAGTTGATCTTACCTAGAACTAATGAGACACGGACATCTTCCCAGATAGCAAAGCCAGAGCTTGGGGAGGTGTTTTTTGCTCTGCAAAGTCCAACTAACAGAGACGACCGCTTTGCTCAACCAAGTACCTCATCCTCCAATATTTAAAACAGTGACAGCACTGGAAATATCAGCTACCTAAGATGCATTCCTGGAACACATTGGCTTCAGCAACACAGTGAGAGCAATGAGAGCAAACTTTGTGGGTGTGGGAATTCAGGGCCCCGACACCACTACGGTGTGAACCTTTCATTTCCCTGCAAGTGCACAAGAGCGAACCTTGGCTGAGTCAGAGGAGGTGTTCCGCCACCTTTCTGAACAAACCAGCATCAGCTCAAATGAGGGAGTTTTTTACTGTTCTATACCATATGATGCAGATGAATAATTATAACAAAAATTGAAGAGGCTAGATTTTATATATATGTGTATGTATGTGTGCATATATACGTGCGAGTGTGTGTGTGTATATATATATACATAAAAAAGTCACATTTCAGCTCTCTCCCAAATGTTGTGAGAACTGAATAATTACACTGTTCACAACTTTAATTAAAGACTCTGGTTTCGTTCCTTTTAAGGATCCTTTTCTTTTTTAAATGTTGGGGAAAAAGTATAGCATCTGATGTAATGAACTCCTGTGACTTATGCAGTTCTGGAAAATTCAGAAATATATTGGAATTTGCTATTTATTTTTTTCTGTAAGTTCCTTCACATCATGGGTGAACTTGTAATGAAAATCTAGACTGTGTATTGCACAGTAGCCATTTACTGAAACCTCCTGCTCCGCTGCCTTGGCAGTAAATCACACTTTTGGTGCAGAACTCTGAGGAATTTTTCCTTTTTCAGAACCCACCCAGGAAAATCAATTGATTTTTTCTGCAAAACTCAGCCCCTCAACTTTTAAACTTCTCTCAAATATACACTGTGATACCACAAGTCATCCAGAAGTCTATTTGGATTTAGGAAATGAATTTTGCCTGGACTGTCCTCAAATCCAGGCAATCCACACTAGGCTTATGGGATATCTGCTCTGTGGAAAGCACACTATTATATTTACCATGTGGGTCATTCCTCTTGCAAAGCAAGTTGAAGGAAACAGAAGCAAATAGAAATTGTTCAAAAGGAATGACTTTATAGTACGGTTCCTCCGCAACTTATTCCTACAATTAAAAATAAAAATAATATCCATGTTCATGGGGAAAATTGCTTTCCTGATTACCAGATTCTTTATGTATCAGTGACATCAGGAGTCAGTTTATGCTAGCATATAGATGTACGTATTTACAAAGGAAATGGCAAATTTCTAATCAGGATTCACCTGCTACCAGACTCAGTGTGAGAATATACCCATGACTGTCAACAAAGTGTCAAATGAAATTATGCAATGTGCAAAGTAAATGTAGGGACAGATCATTTGGGAGACATTACTAATCATGTTAAATACACACAGCAACACTAAAAGTCTAAATTTCAAAAGCCTGAAGGTACCTAATGAGATTTTTAAAACTGCCTTTTTAGCAGTACTGAAACATGGTGGGAAGTGCCTTGCTGCACCTACCTACCTTTGAAATGATCGTTTTATGTTTCTACCTTCAAACTGAAAAATACCCTTCTGAAGCTGTGGAATGAACCTAGGTGACTCCAAGGAACAATGCCATCTATGCGTATTTGAGATTAAAGCAGCATTTAAAGGAGATCTCCTCTGACTTCAGCTGCCTTCAGACCAGGCCTAAAAAGAGGCAAAACTGGAATTTCTATGAATCTACCTGCACCCTCACATTGTGCTTGCTCCTGGTGCACACATTTTCTCAGCTAAGATAGGACATGCACCTTTAGGATTCATGCCACATAATTTGTTTATTACTTTCTTTCCCATTTAAAATAAGAACAGTGAAATAACTTCAGAAACATGTATATGGCCACCTGTATTAAACATATACAGAGGTTTCTGCTCCAGGCAGCCATCAGTGGCCAGCAAGCAGCAGGGCTCAGAGGTGGTCTCTTCTGAAGCCATCTGCCGTATCACAGCTCCCAGCCCAGGCCATTTCTAGGGCTCAGGTGTTCCCCTGTGTTTCTGAGGAAAGGGTTCTGTGATTTTCATCTTGATCTGAAATGAGGGGACTGAGCTGCAGCCAGGCAGAGTGGCTCAAAACATGGGTCAAACAGCACACAGTGGCATCAAGGGGTCTCAGGACGGCTTTGGAGCACTACACAGAGTCAGTCAATAAAAAAAAATAGAAGGGGAAAAAAACTTGGCTTTTATTTTACTTTCAAACAAGCCAAGCTTTACTGAGCAAAATCAAGAATATTAACAGTTAAGCGTGGAGAACTGGGGCTTGGGACCAAACCAGGGAGCTAAGATTTTGACAGCACAAATATACTTGCAATTTCAAACAACTCTATTTTTTTCCTTTTAAATTTGCTGTTTCTCTCTTGGTTCATAACAGAGATATATCCTCTTAAAGATGAAGGGCAAGCATTGCATTTGAAAAATGCAATAAAAATCCATTTGCCATTTTTTCCCCCCACAAAAAGCAAACTATTTGCATAGCAATGCCCAGGCTGTCTGTTTCCTCCCCACGGGCAGGCTCTGATGCTTCAGAAACACAAAGAGCAGAATACAAATCAGTTCCTACTTCCATGACATCCCGTGATTTCAGCTGAGAGCAATTTACTTAAGATGTATTTCTTCGTCTGGGAATACGCAGCACCAGTTCTCCTTATTGTCCTGGACATTTCACCCACTAAACCATTAGTTTCCTCTGAGGACAGAAGTAAATAGCACAATTTGTTCTCACAGAAGACTAGCTGTTTCTGAAATGTGAAGAAGCTCATGGCAAATGGGCAGAATGTTGGGAATAAATAAGAAAAATGGGGCAGCAAAAATAAATCTTCTACGATGACTTCTCTCATTCATTTAAATGGGAAACAGTCTTTGCTGTTGCTTGCAGGAATCAAGACACAGCAAAGTTTGCAAGTTCTAGAGAAAATATCTTCAGTTCATTGTTAATTTTCTATGCAGATTTGAAATATTAAAAAAAAATTACTTTTAAAGAAAAATGTGAAGACACAGACTTCCAAAGACAGATAGCGAGTTAAGAAAATTATATCAGCAAGCGAAGAAAAGATGTATGTTATAGCCATTTAATCAATAAATTGCTTTAAACATGTAAGTAAACCAGTGAAAACACTAAATCTTATCCTATTTTTCAGAGAGCTACTGCTACACCAAGGCAGGAATTAAATAGTACATATTGTACCTGATCTTACAAAAAAGTTTAATCTCAGTCCCACTTCATAAGTCTCTGAAACTCCATCTGCCAAAAGATTCACCTTTTCCAGGTACTATTTCATGCTTTTCCCTTGCCTATAGCAAATCTTCCCCCTGCAGATTAACCTAAATCTCTTCAGATGCTCAAGAGACTTAGATGAAAAATGATAAGTCAACTCTCTTGATGCTTCTCAAATTATCAGGAAGATTCAGTACAAGTGCAGGTGACAAACTTGCCCCAGCCAGATTTCTTTGGGAATTTCCTGAGCAAAAGCAGAAGCAAGATATCTCACTTGTCTGAATTCTTCCTGAATTTTCAGAGGATACAGTGATCTGGACAGTTTTTCCCAGAAGACTTTCAAATGATCATACTTACTGAGGCAACACAAAGAGGGGTTATCATCAAAGCTGCACAATCAGAGGGAAAAGAAGGTTATCAGAAGTAGCCAACATGGATTCACCAAGGGGAGATCACGCTTGACCAACCTGATAGCCTTCTGTGATGGGGTGACTGGCTGGGTTGATAAAGGGAGAGCAGTGAATGTTTACCTCAGCTTCAGCAAAGCTTTTGACACTGTCTCCTATAACACCCTCACAGCCAAGCTAAGGAATTGTGGGTTAGATGAGAGGACAGTGAGGTGGATTGAGAACTGGATGAACAGCAGAGCTCAGAGGGTCATGATCAACGGGGCAGAGTCTGGCTGGAGGCCAGTGACTAGTGGAGTCCCCCAGGGGTCTGTACTGGGTCCAGTCCTGTTCAACATATTCATCAATGACCTGGATGAAGGGATGGAGTGCAGCCTCAGCAAGTTCGCTGATGATACTGAGCTGGGAGGAGTAGCTGATATGTCGGAAGGCTGTGCTGCCATCCAGCGAGCCCTGGGCAGGCTGGAGAGCTGGGCGGAGGGGAACCTCATGGGATTCACCAGGAGCAAGGGCAAGGTGNCCAGTGCCAGAAGGACAGGGAGCTGCTGGAGCAAGGCCAGCGCAGAGCCACAGGGATGCTCAGGGGATGGAGCATCTCCCTGGTGAGGAAAGGCTGAGAGACCTGGGCTTGTTCAGCCTGGAGAAGAGAAGGCTGAGGGGGATCTCCTCAGGGCTTATCAGTGTCTGAAGGGCGGGTGTCAGGAGGGTGGGACTGGGCTCTTCTCAGCGGTGCCCGACGACAGGACAAGGGGCACCGGGCACAAGCTGGAACACGGGAAGTTCCACTGAAACCTGAGGCAAAACCCCTTTGCTGTGCGGGTGCCAGAGCAGCGGCCCAGGCTGCCCAGAGAGGCTGTGGAGTCTCCTTCCCTGGAGCCATTCCCACCCCGCCTGGACGCGGTCCTGTGCCCCTGCTCTGGGGGTGCTGCTCACGCAGGGGCTGGACGGGGGGAGCTCCGGAGGGCCCTTCCAATCCCCACCGTTCTGCGATTCTGTGAAAAGGAAGTATTAGGCAAACAGAACTTCAGTTGGAAATACTGATTTTTTAGTATCTCTGGATTTTAGCTGATGCTCAGGTCAATTAGGATTACAAGTGTATTGAAAAAGTTAAAACCCAATCTGACCCAAGTAAAAGGCTCTGGTGCCCTTCCCTGTGCTGCTCCTTCCTATCACCCCCAGCAGATGCCTAATCCCTACCATCTTTCTCACCCCTCAACCCTGTGAGCAGCAAAACCAGTGGGACCTTCAATGTACATCTCTGGTGTCCAAAGCAAATATTTTATCCAAAAGGGACTTTTAATTAATTTTTTCCTTTTCTTTTGGGCCAGAGAGGAATTAAAAGAAACTTTCATTAACAAACGTGTCCAAAGGTGTTCTGTCAGAAACATTTCATTTCAATAACAAAAGTCCATGAGTTTGTTGAATAATTTCTAATTTCTTCTCCTCAAAATACACTGTGATTTCACTTCCTAAACTGCATTTTCATTCCCAACCTGACAAACTGATTGATCATTCTAGTTATCTGTCTCGGAGCTTCTTCACTGAATTTTGAAGGGAAGTTATAAGGTGAAATAAATTCAGAAGATAGAGTGGTTGAAATCAGAAACCTTCAGATTTAAGACCAAATTACAACACTTCACCTTCTTCTCTAACTTTAAGCCAGCAGAGATGTGAGCATCACACACAAGTGCTGAAGTGCCATGACTTGTATGTTGCAGAGCAATGCACAAGTTACACTAAAAATAACCAATTTAAACTTTCAAAACATTTCCCACTCATATTAAATGCTTTAGCAACTATGCTCCTTCCTTTTATATTCAAGCAGAGTTAAATTTAGATACTTTTAGCATAAAAGGGCAAAGCAGATGACTGTAAATATGGTTATGTGTTGGTGAGAGTGAGTCCACACCTATCTATGAAAATGGAAGCTGGCATCTCATATGCACGAGGGGATTAGTGGAAGGCATGAGCTACAAGCTACTTCTGTTTAGATTCCCTTTGAACATGGACACATTTAGGAATTTGGTCCATAAACTTTAATGATCATTAAATTAATTTTCCTATTCAAGTGTGTGCCCAGCATGAGCTCCATTAAACCTTTTGTCTGTAATAATGTCACCAGCCAGCCACCAGAAAATGCACCCTGTGAGTCTCTGCAGATAGCACACAGCTATTTCTGTGACAATGATTGTCAAGGGAAAAGAAATGTCACGTCACAACTGCAGCTTTCCAAAGTGCATTGAAATGCAGCCTCATCATTAACAGACTTTTACAAACCTACAGAATCCTACAGAAGGAAGACTGAGGATTTTCCTACCTCTGCATATGAAGAAGTTGCCTTTCCAGAGTTTTATGGCCAATAAAATATCACTGAGCACAGGATACCCAGTGCCAGCACTGGTACCAATACGCAGGAACTTATGCATCAGGAGTGAAGGCAGAGCATAACGCACAGCTTAGCAATAGGTTGTCCCTCTACAGTCACAGACCTGGACAACGGCACTGCAAGGAAGCCCTCGGACAATTTTGGGAAAAGAGAGAGCAAGAATGATTGAGATAATTTGATTTTTAAATGTGAATAAACACAGTTTTCAAGAAGCTGCAGGCAGAGCAGTACAGTATTAAATCAGCCTACAAAAAAATGTTTCACTTACCTCTTTACCAAATCTTAAAACTGGTTAGAAGAAAGCAAAAGCAGGTCTGCGATGTGCTCCTGGCAGAAGACGTAAGATATGTAAGGCTGGTCTAGGCTGAAGCTCAGATGAGCCATTTCAACCAAAACTCCCGGTGCAGCAGTAAGTCTTGTGGCGGTGGCTGTCACAGCACTCATGTGGGGCCCGTGGGTTCAGATTTGGTAAGAATCTGAGAAGCTATCCACAGAAATGGTGTTAGACATGTTTACCAGACCACACATCAAAGTTTCCCATGTAATTACCAGGAAAGGCTGGTCTCACACTCAGCCTTGGGGCTGAACAGTAAACTGGGCTTTCTCCCTCCCCTGACAGCAGAGGTGCTGCCTTCTGCTTACATTTAATTCTGTTATTCTCATACCGGTGTGTTTGTTAGTACCAAAATGTTAACAGAATCATAGTTAAAAAAAGAATCAGTTAAAATACCTTTGGCTAGTGAAATAGTACATCAAGTTTTTCAAACACATGGGAGAACCCCTTTTAAGTGAGAGTGTTTCTCTACTAAACAAAAAGCACTGAAGAGAGGACTTATCAGACAAATGCAAGATGAGCTAAGCTTCACAATAATTTTTTTTCCATATTAATAAAAATTTTGTACACACAGCAGATTGGTAGTGTTTTACATTACCTTACAGCACTTGGATCTAACAAACCTGGCAAGCTCAAAAAAAGGTGCATGTAAACTATAATCTCCTTTCTAGATATATGTTTTTATTAAGAGACTGCGGTTTCCAAAGCAGATGCCGTGTAGCCAAACAGGAATAGATTTCATTCAGGACTTTTATTCAGAAATTCATGCTACAAATAGTTTAATATAAATGTCAGCTAAGGAGAGGATTTCACCTCAGCGATATTCAAAGGTTAGGACAATATGTCAACAGAGATACTTTGTTAATGCTAGTACGATGGCTATATAAACACCTGCAACAGAGAATCATAAAAAGCAACTTTAATAAGTTGAAAACTCCATTAGAAGGTGTTTATAAAATGCATTAAATTTCTCTGTGAGTTATTCAGAGAAGAGAGAGAATTTGTTGTTGGAGTGGAAAGACCATTAAGTTGTTGAAAACAGCTATTTTGAAATCACACCCGACACCCAGGCTCCGTGCAAAGTCTCCACTATAGTGAATTTCTGTCTTGATCATTAATTTTCATGCCTGAAAGTAGTCTTGCATATTTTATTCTCATTTAGAATACCTGAGAACAATAAACACCAAAAAAAGGAACGGATGCTATATAAGTTCACCCAAAGTGATTAATACCTCTTAACTTCAATGCAACAATAGGACATGTCTGACCTGCACCACTGAAAGAAATGATGAACAGACATGTAAATCTTCCTTAATTACCTCTCTTTGTAACATGGGAAAAAATGGGTGGTAGCTTGAAGAAGAAGTAATCAGTCAGTCAAATCACAGTGTAGTGGAAAGGTCAGATTCTTACAGCCTAAACATCGTGAATTACAAGAAATATAAAGCATTAAAATTCCAAACGGCTCCTTTTTGACAGAGGTTTTAATGAGAACGGAAAAAGAGACAACAATCTGTCCTCACGACAAAAATTGTAATGAGAATATTCTCCTCCTCTTTAAAATCTCTTCAATGAGGGAAAATATGCTTCTGTACCAGGACTGTGAAGGATTCATGTTTGCACATTATACATTTCAAGAAATTCACATGATCAATTGATTTGCCTGTCATTTCTCCATTACAAAAACAACTGTGCTGAATCATCTGGCATGGTTTCCAGCTGCCCTCTGCCATGACTCGTGTTTCCCACTTGGTTTGTAAAACGCACATCCACATTCCCTAGTGGGCAAGGAGTAATTAGGAAAGAAGCGTGAACAACTACAAATAAAAGCTAAGCAAGCCTATCTAAATTACGAGATTTTAAATCCACAATTAAAAGCATGTCCTTTAACAAAACCGTCAGAAGAACAAGGTTTTATTTTTTCTCTGTAACACTCCAAAACCCAGATCGTCCTTGGACAAAGATTGGAATTGAGAGTCCGATCCCTTCCCACACAGGCACCGCGGAACCGTGGATGGGATGTTCTGGGAGAGCGTCCCGTCCTGCTCTGGTGGTCACCAAATGGGTGCTCAGCTGCCACTTACCAGCCCTGCAAGCACCCGAGTGACTTCTGCAGCCTCCTTGCTCAGCTTTCAATGAGCTCCACTAAAGACTTCCTGAGACCCAGATGGCATTTCTGTACTTAACGACCCTTGTTAGAAACGTGTCTAATGATTTTAATTCCATGTGAAAAGCAATGTTTTTAAAGATTCCCAGTGTTTCCTTATTAATGTATCTCAAATATGCCCAGGAGAAAAGTGGCTCCTGAGTGCGAAAATGTCTTATTCTGTTCTTGGCTTCTCTACTGCGCCTTTTACATCAAGGATGTAAAAGTAAGTTTGGTTTTCCGTAAGAACTAGAAAATAGACAGTTTTTTGTGATTTTTCTTTAATATATCACTAACCATTATCAGTTTTTGGTAAGTGGCAGACAAATAACATGCATTACTTCAAGGTGACTACATCTGAGGCTATCTTTAAAGGAGCCTCATACTGATACCATCATTACCACTACAAGCGCATATAACAAGTCCTCCTTTCTATGTTTAAAAAATAATCACGGTATCATGGTGTTTTACCATTGCAGTTACTCTTTCTGTTGCTCTTTCTACATCAAGCCCCACAGGAAGCAATCATTTCTATGCAAATTCTGCATAATAGAAATATAACTTCTCTTTAACCTGCCTTTCCTTGGGAAAACCAGTCCGCTGTCTGTGTTTGGATACCTACAAAATAAAACCACTGTGGTTTCCAAGCGAAGCACTAAAATGCAAGATTTTATGTTATTGATGGCCTTCTGCATAATTTACATATTCATGTATCCCTTCTGACTTGTGCACACTTTATTATTTTTGGAGAAGCAATAATAATCCCATTCACACAGTACTTGACATTGGCCAGATTCACTAATCTGAGATAACTGGTACAAACACCACACGGACCTTATCAGCCATGCCACCCCGATAGTATTATTTCATAAACCACTCAGAAAAAATCTTTAAAAGACAATGATAGCTAGGAGGGAGTCTGTTGGTGGGAACAGTTAATTGCAAAGTGCTTCATATTCCCTGATCTCAATGGGGAATGTCAAGGTTGTAACACTCAGTGATGATTTTGGGCTAAAACATGAGAAAATGGCCTGTTCACAGTGAGGTATGCAAGAAGCCACTTCACATATGGACTGCTTGTCCCCTCCTGCTCAGAGGTGAAAAAATGGCAGATACGGGTAATGGACAGGGATTATTAGCAGACAGCACTCCTGTCGTCTCCACCAGTCTGCAGAGCAGCTGGTAATCTCTTGAGTAGATACAGTCTTCCTGATGAAGCAAATAACCCACTCCCTCTGGACTGCAGGACACACTGCAGCAAGGTTTGGGCTAAAAGGGCCAGATTTGTCCTTTTTGCCTGGGGTCCAAAATGTCACACTCGCGGTCTCACTGTGGGAAGGAAGAATGCCCAGCATTACACAAAGCCTTCAACACTCCTCCTGAATGCACAAGCTGTGCTGTATTAATTTCAGTCCAGCCACCAAAAATCTCTTTGTCTTTCTAAAAAATTTAAACTTCCAGGGAAAATTATAAATATGCGGGAAATTTATTTGTGAGAACCTTTGAATTAATACATGGGGTCCTTGGTGCTGATCTCAGCAGCACTGCTAATGCTCTCCAGAGTGTAAGACTTTAAAAGTGAGTGTGCCCAATTACCTAAAGCAAATAAATAAACAACATGAACCCTTTGTGTGCATAACACTAAGAGCAAGTGTATCAGTAGCTATTTCCAGTGAGCCTCCACTGTTTGCTTTTGCACATCTTATTTGATCTCTCTTGATCTTAAAAGGTCAACATATCAAGAAAGCAGGCCCCTAAGAGCTTCTTCTCTCTAACCACTACTAGTGTGTGTAGCACCACCAACGTGTCTCTTCATCGCCTTTCGTGACTGTCCAAGGACGTGGGAGTTAGTCCTTACAGCAATTGCTGCAAGCGGATGTAGAGCAGGTTCTCAAGCATATTTGTGGAGCAGGTATTTGGGTAAATTTGCAGGCACATGGAGGCACCACAAATCGCCACATTGCTTTACTGCATATACTTTTTGTACTTTGGAGAAAATAATACCTGGAGAAAGGATTTCTTCAGGTAAGAAGCCATGGCTACAAAGTAGGCTTTGAATGGGGAGAGGTGCTGAAGTGCACAGCCATGAAAGAGCTTCTGTCTAGCAAAGGTTATGCCAGAGAGGAATTTGTGCTGTGAAACCTTAGTTACACAATTGCCAGCTCACTTCCTGACATGGGAAATGGTTTTGAATATGGACAGAATATCAGTGCAGGGGAAGGTATGAAACCTTGCAGGCCAGTAGATAAAGGGGCTATATAAGGTTAAATATTGCTACAAAGCAACCACTAGGCACAGAGACTATGGAAGATCCTGAGCATCAAGATGTTCTAAATGTAAAAGGAACACACAGTAAATTGTTAACTCGGAATTAAAGAATTAAATGCTCCACCTTTTAAGAACATGCATACAGTTGAAAAAAAAAATCTCTAAAATATAAAATTTCTTTCAAACAAAGGTAGTTGTATAGGATTCCTATTTTCTATAGTTTCTAAACTATATCAGTGAAAACTGATAACTGCACAAAAACTAAGTTAAAAAATGGCTGATAAAATAATTCACACAGATCTAAAAAGATATTCATATTAAATTTAGCAGATTTTTTTTCTTTCTTTTCGCCAGAGCCCTTGGTTGTACTTCACCTGAACTTGTTCATCTCTCTGATCTTCTCCGTGGGGAGGTAAATGAAACCAAATGCATCGTTTCTGGTTGATGAAGCATTTTAGCCTCCTTCAACAGGCTCATCTTTCCATTAATAACACAGTCCTACCTCTAAAAAAAGATTATATTTTCAAAAGAGAAAACAAAGAAGGAAAAATCAATGCATAGGTGACATTATTTGAGGAAGTAAATAGAAAAAACCTTTTTGCTAGTCAAATAGAAATAAAGCAAAGCAACGTGAGAGTCAGCAGCTTGGAGCCAAATCTCTACCCCTCTGTGGTTTCTGGTGTCTGCAGGTGTCTCTAGGTTTTTACTCTTTCTGTCTTTATTGTTTTGTTTTGGGTTTGTTTTGTCATTTTGATGTATTTCCATGGCTATATAAGACTTACAGCAGGCTTATGCACTAAATCAGCAAGCATATTCTTCAGTCAACCTGGATATGTTATTTTTCCTGCTGCTGGTTAACCAGAGGCCCATTTTAGGATGAGCTGTGATCACTGCTGGGTGCTGCGGGTGCTGCAGTTGGACGCAGTCCCTTATTTAAACTGGGAAGAATTGAGCCCTCATCCATTTGTGCTTGAAATGGCTGGAAGTGTACTTTTATAACCTTGTGGGAATTTAAAAACGTTAGCCTAATTAAAATTGTTGTTGTATTTGTTTTGTCAGGCTCTCCCTTTTATCTGCATGATAATGATTTTGCCTCATCAGTTCAAGAAGTGTCTGTGGGTGGAAACAGTGAGTGATAGATTCATATAATGAGGCTCTAAATGACTACAAAAGACTACATCGCTGTGAATCATCCATCTACAGTGCTGCATTATTCAGAAATTAATGCAACCCTATAAATGAATAATGATTTAAATGTACTTTTAAAAATTGTTAATGCTCCAGCATTTTTTCCTTCTCTACATAATCAGAAAATTGATTATGACTATGACTAGACCTAAGTTCTTAATTTAACTTATGTAATGGTAATGTAGGAAAAGTCTTGTGACAACAATGAAAATGGAAAGATTTCCAGGAGTCTAGAAATGGGTTATAACCTTCAGAATTCCCTAGCCAAATTCAGTTGACTTTAGAAGGAATTAACACCAAAAAAGCCTCCTGAAAGGCTGCAGGGTCTAGAGACAATTGAATTATTGCCAAAGTTGATGAAAAAGATCCAAAATAGATTAGAATATATGTCAAATAACTAAGAATAATATGACCATAAAAAACATTTTGCTTGTTATTTGTTTTCTCATATTACTCTTTTTTTTTTTTTTT